>WUAP02203549.1:0-20975 GCA_015163945.2 Stichodactyla helianthus | reverse complement strand
GGGGGATAACTGATTTTTTCTTATTACAAGGGGAAAACTTAAAAATTTCCTAGAAAATAAAAATTTCACCCGCCCCCCCCCCCCCCCCCAGCCATACATAATGATGCAGCCTAAAGTCCCATGATAATAAACAAAAAGAATACACAGAATGATGTGTCGTGATTGGAATGCAACACAAGTCAAGAATTCACAGTATGCATCCTATGATTGAATCACACCCACAAACGATTGATTTCATGATCGATAGCTCACCTTGATCATACCTCAGTCACGGTCAGCGATTCCAAACTTGCAAGATTTATATTAATCCTAAATTCGGGGCTTAGTAGTCCTGATTCATGTCTAGAGGTCTCTATAGCACAAATAGGTACAAGTCCGGTACTAGTAGGAACGAGGGGTGAAGTAGACGAAGAGCTGCACTCCATAATGAACAATTTCATTAGTGATGTAAAGATGTCTTGAATTATCAATGCAATGATCAATGGCGAGCCTTAATCAAACACAAGTCAGAAAATTCCACAACGTCAAAGAAAACAAGGTAATGCCGTTACAAATGTATGAAGTGCCGGTTCTAGCTCTTTATACGTACTGCTCAGCCTAACTTACAAATTGCTTTTCAGTAAAATTTCAATCTGAGTTATGAGCTATGAGATACCTAGCTCGTTTAGCTATTTTCGACAAAAACATCTTTCCTTGTTCAATTTTTGTCCAAATCGCTATCGAACAACTTTTAAAAGGACAAAAGGAAGGCAGAGAAAATTCATTCAAAGTAGTTTGGCGTACTAAACAAGTTACAGGACATCATATTATCTAGACTGAATCTTTAATCTAAAAAACACAGGAAGCCCACCCATGTGCAAGTGAGTCGCTCACCCCCAGACCTCGAAAACGATTCGTGAACAATGCACGAATCTGACAGCTTTTCAGTTTGCTGTATTGAGGTTTTAACTAAATTTTAAAATAATAGTTCACGTCATGTATTTTATATAAGTTTGTATATGAATGTATGTCACTCCACACACACTACCACTACATTCAGTATTTACAGCACGCAACACTCAACTCACATGGTGATTTTTACGGAGGGAGGAAAACCGGAGAACCCGGAGAAAAACCCTCGTGGCAAGGGAGAGAACAACACATCTAACAAACTCTATTCAAATGTGGCATCCGCAGGGCTCGAACCAGTGACCTGACCTGTTGGACTCACAGCGGTGAGAGGCGAACGTTTTACCGCTTCGCCACACATGTCACCCCATATATTTTATATCAGAAGTTCATAACTGTTTATATTGATCTCTAAACGCACGGTTCACTTAAAGCGGTATGTATATATCAAGATTTTGGCATAGTTAGCCTTTTCATTAGTCTGGTTTAGTAGAAAATGGTCGAAAATCCTTCTGCTCGGATTTGGTCGCTGTTGCATGCGGATTTTCAGTCATCAGTAATTTTTAAGATGATCACGGTCAACAGTCACGATATGGTCACGGTACAACACCGACATACGCACGGATTACGATCATAAAGTTTTCCGTGTACGTCTAGTTTCTCAGTATCACGTGCATGCACTGAGAAAAGGGATAGACAAAAAGATAATTAATTTCTTTTTTTGGTCAAAGGACATTTTACGCCAGCTGTTCTGACTGCAGTTTGTAAATCGATAGTTCCCGATCTAAAAAATCGAAACCATCTTGTTTTTTTTTGTTTTTTTTTTTCTCCGAACCAATCATGAAGCAAGGAAACACACTCCATCCAATCACAATGATAAAATCTGGCTGAAGGAACCGTTCATCATTGTCTATCGTTTGGGGGTATATGTGAGAATTAAAACTCTGGGGACTTGACATTTTAGCCAATGCAAAATGGGAGGTTCTGAAGTGCTTGCTGAGTTATTTTAGGGGCCCTTGAAATTTATAGAAGTAAATCAGTATCTAAAAAAGATAGTGGGATCCTGCAAAAATTGGGTATCCTAAGGGGTTTACCCTATACCCCCTCACCCCGATAAATAATAATTACGAATAACAATTAACAAATTAGAGGAATAAATTTACGAGTTTTTTCATCTTTGTCAATTCCTGTTTTTAAACATTCCTGGGCTTGTAACGTTAGCGACATATAGTAGCCCCTCAGGGCAATCTTTATAACGTCACATTTTAAATTTAAAGTTTTTAATTCGCATCACGTCTTGTCCTTCCCTACTCGATAGAGCAGACACGCTATGTGATGTTTTCCCGCGTACATAATTTATAAACCGCTTAATTTTTACTTGAGATTAATGCTGCCTTAGATGAAGTCATTATTTCATGGCGCTTTTACTATTTTAGTTGGTCATTAACTGGACAAAATCTTAATCCAGAAAAAATCCAGAACACTCTGAGCTTACGTGAATGACGTATCTAAGGGACTTAAACACTTTCCAACCATTTTTGACGGCTGACCTCATACGACATGAGTTGCTAGCGGAAACGATTCACAAACCCACCCACACAGCCCCTGTAAGGTAATCATGATGAGTATCATTTACACTGCAAACTCGTCTCATGATTGGTTGAATCCGGTCACATGGTATACCCAAGCCGATATACTGTATAATTTATTCGTATACACACACACATTAACAGTCTCTAAAATCCTCAAATGGATGTTTAGAACGGTTTGGATATGGTTTATAGCCGATATGTAATTGTATTAGAGTCTACGAGGAGTATTTTTGTGGGTTTATGATGAAGGTAACTGTGATTTTCGGTACGGTTCGTGTGATAGTTCCGTGTGGGAACGGCGAACTGTATGTCCGGGATTTGATTGAACGCGCAGTTTCGCGATACAAAAAGGCTACAAACAAGGTTAGTTGTACAGCAAATTCTCACCTCTCTGAGCTTCAAAACCTGCAAAATCCTCCACTGATAAATCTAAATGTACATTTTTGCGGAGGCTTAAGAGGACAATTACTATTATTTTAGATATCTGACATGAAAGAACTCGATCGCTTGTGATAAATATATTAAGCTTATTGTGGAATCCAGCTTTCGTTTACTCGAATAAATATAACTTAATAATACTTTAATTTTTTGCTCAGCTGTTTTCAAAAATTTCTAGTTCAGGATTCGTATTATGGGCTTGAGGTTTTTTAGAAATCTTTATTTGAGTATTTGATGGTTATTTTAGTGAGAAATCGTTTCGCTCTCTTGGACCACAACAACCGACCTTCACCATGTTGGCAACCAAACGTCGCTACGACAAGCTAAAGATTGTTTGGTTTCTGTTTTATTCGCTAATGTTTTAAATATTCGATACCAAAACCGTATACCATAAGATATAGATTTATTATAGCCCAGACTAAGATAAAATTGTGGGAAAATTTATCATTTTGATAAAAAGGTTGACGTTTTTAAAGTTCAAGTCAATTCAACCTGTGTTAGTTTAAATTTGTCACGAAATAAAATTCAACTAGTCTACGATAATTCTAAAATATTGTTGATACGATTCAAGGGGCCCACTTTCCTAGATAAGACTTACATTATGACTGACATTTGATCATTTACCAATATTTTTTCCTAAATGTTTGACTTCCAAAATAAATACGATTTCTTCTTGAGCTCGATCCTTTCATAACAAACACTCGACCCTTCTGATTACAACCCTACCAAACTAAAGGTTATACCACCTCGATTTTGTTATCTATCAGGGGTTTATTGTTCAGGAATTATGTCCTACTGATTTCTTTTCTTCATTATCCAATCCAGCATCCAGATGATTTTGTTGAAGTTCAAGTCTTGGAGACTTGTGATGAACAAGCGATTCTAGACCTTGATGATGTTGTCAATGATGTTCTAGACGATAAGGATAAGGTAAAGGTTACATCTACTGATAATCACTACATTATCGAGCATACCTCGGTTAGAAAAAGTTTAAGGTATATGTAATGTAGCTAGAATCGCCGAAAAAAAAATTATATGGCAGTTTGTTTAATTTTTACGCAAGAATGGTTGGTTAATCGCCTGCGGACGGTTGCTTCTGAAGTGTAGTAATTGGGCTGACGTTAAAAGACACAAAGGCCTTCATTACCATATGACAGAGATCACATATACTACATATATTAACTTGTCATCGATGAAACTCGTGTGTAGTGGACCACCCTAGAATGATCTTTTGTGTAAGTTTAGGCGCTTGTGATTGTGTTGGATACAATTTTCCTTACTCTGCTTGATGCATTATCTATGTGATCTACCTTTATGATATAACAATAGGTTCTACTGGTTGATGCATTCCTTAGCTCATTTGAAGGTTTGTTAGCAAACAGGATCTGTTTACCTCTTAGCTTTCATTATTCTAGATAAGAAAAGTCACCATAGTATTCATTTCAATGTTGATCAATTTCAATATTAATCCATTGATTCCATCAATACTTAACAAAGTACAAAATACTTGCAAGCAGTTTTTGATAAAATTTTGTGCTGTGCTTGAAATCTTTGATGCATGAAGAAACTAAAACAACCACTACATTTTCATTATAGATGTAGATTCTACTGGTACTTTATCTGTTTAACTAGATGGTAAATACTCATATAGACCATGCTTTATGTGATCTGACTCTTAGTCGGTTACAATCATTTTTAAAATCGTGACATATATTCGTTGTATCTTAAGCATTTACACTTTTGAATGATACTTTTGTAAAGATGTATGTAGCTTTCATTTTGATAGTACTTCAAGCTAAGCTAACACTTTGTTAGATAAAAACTGTGAAATTAGTTGCAGTAAGCAGAAATTCTCAGTAATCTAATCAACACTGTGAATAACATCTCCAAAGAATTACTGTTGCTCTAAAATCTAATTTGTTATCACTGCTTACGTGGATCAATTGGTATAATTTCATCTTAAAATGTATTTGTATACATATCGAGTGAATATCCTATTCTGAATCAATTCTAAATTGTGTGTTAGTGCACTTGTATTATTTGAGGCTATGCATGCTGAAGGATGTAGATTAATGAAATAGTCATAATTTATATATTGCGAATGTGATCTTTTGATTTTGCTGTCTTAAAATAAATCTAAGTTGACTTAACTTTGAAGCTGACGTTTATTTTTATTGTAGAAGGAACAATTATGGAATACCAACTTTGTCAGTAAAATATATATGATAATATTATTCAAACTGTATAGAAAATGGTTTAAATTATCATTGAAAACCATTATATTGGTAAACTTACATATGTAGTTATGAATATCAAATAGAATATAATATATTATAGTAGCATGTTAATTGATGCTTAATCCATTAATACAACTACTGTTCTTCTTTAGAAGTATACTATCAAGGAGTGCACATTTACAATACACTGAATTGCATGTCTCTTGAGATAGTACCTTCCTTATTTATTGGTGTGCACCATTTTATTTGGAATTACAGAATGTGTATTATATCCAATTTTACTTTCTTTACTTTATCTTCTGTGTAAAGATACCAGATAATCTAAAGATAAAGGTGTATTATATGCTTTTATTACCTTCTTGCAACATTTGTTTTTGAAGATTATTTTATGAAATTACGGTACTTACATTATCTAAAAATATAAACCACCATCCTGACTTTAATCTTGTCACACCATCTACCAAGGCATTCATTATTTGATATTTTCATTCTGAAACTTTTTTCTCTTTTTATAGATTTTATACTTTATTTTCATCTGAGCAATCATTACTGAATTCTTTAGCCTTTTCTAGTTATTTTTAGTCAAGTAGTTGATTTATTTAGTTAAACATTTTGATTAAGATGTTCTTTGACAAATTTCTTTTGTGTAGATGTAGTATAAGTATTAATATTCTGGACATCTGTTTATGCTAAAGCCTTCAAAGTTCACATTGTCAAAAATGGCTCAGTCTGGGGTCATTCAAAAATTAGAATCCAATTATTTTGCTTTTTATTATTCAAGTGGGTGGGACTTCTTTAGTGTTAATTTGAATAGTTTAGCAGTTTCTATCATTCATTTATAGTTTATAAATAATTATATTTGGGAAAATGTTAACTGGTTGAGGTGAAAAAGCTTTATTCAGATATTCGTTAATTATTGCTGGTTACACTGTGATTTTGAAGTCATTATTATGGTAAGCATAACATCCCATATGTTGATAAAACAGCATAGAAAAAACATTTAATAATATGATTCCATAGAAACCATGTTTTCATGCTTCATATTAGAGTTATTAGCCAATCAGAGAGCACATTATAACTTATTATTTTATATTGATATCTTAAACTTTGTCTTTTAATTATAGTTTTCTTGTTTAGTTGTTAGTACTGACTTTCAAACTGTGTTTTTAGGTCATAGCAATATTCCAAGAACAGTCTATCAACCATCCTCTTCATAATGGTGGAGATGGAATGAGTACATCCTCAGTTGGCACGGCAAGTCCAGATATATTTCAAGCAGAGATTTCAAGTATAAATGAAGATTCCAAAATGAGAACTTTGTCACCAACAAAAGATGAAAATCATAACATTACATCAAAATTAATTGTAGTTTCATCGGCACAAATTAGGGAAAAGCCACCACCCCCCCCTGTGGCACCAAAACCTAAAATTTCAAGGACAAAAGAACCGTCAGTCGCTACTATTGAAAGTGTTCCATCTGAATCTGATTCTGGAATATGTATCAACACATCAAGGACTTATATTGGTTCAGATTCATCCAAGTCTGAAGTTGGTGACTCTGTTTCTGTGCCGCGGGTAATGAGAACAAGTGAGACTGCTTTTGTTGCGATTGGTACTCCTCTGACACCAAATAAACAATTTAACTTTAACATCAATGAAGACAGAAAAACATCATCAAATGGTTTTGAACATATAGATGATGATGATGATAATGATGATGGTCAGTTTTCACTTGGAAGAAACTCAGCACGCCAAAGTATGTTTGTGGATAATCCTGTTTTGGATCGATGGGCTGAATTACAGGATCAAAGGATGTATGAGGAAAGAGAGGGGAATGCAAGGATGCATGTTTCAGCTGAAGACAGAGAAGAACCTGCTGGAGCATCCATGTCGCCAACAGATGAAAGAACATTTGACGATGACAACATGTTTGGTAATGATTGCCTGGATAAACAAGATGGTGCGTCTAGTGATTCCATTTGTAGTGGGTGAGTTTAAAGTTAAATCCTTTATTAATCTCAAAGTAAAGTTGTTGCAATTGTTGTTACACATGTGCTTTGGAGTACTTCTTCAGGTTTTCCTCTGAAAATCCATACTTAGAAATACTTAAATACCATACCTAGTACACAAAGAGTTTGTATTACCAAACAAGGGAAGCTTCTCCTTTGTCTTTTCCCAAGGTTCTTCCAACGTGTTTACTAACATACAAAGTTCAGTGCAATATAATCCAAATTTTTGTGTGAAGCAATTCTTAGAATGCTACATGAAACAAAGTTTGTTTGGAAGTTCCATGTTTGGAGACAAACTTCAGGACCATCTAACTAATACTAAAGTGCTGTGTTTTCCTTTTTTTCTTTTTAATCATACAGAGATTCTGATGATACCCTGATCATAGAGCTTTGTCCTCAAACCCCAGGTGATCTTGGATTTACTGTGGCTGGATACAAAACTGCTGATGGAAGGTGAGGTTCTCAAATTGATACAAATATAACTGAATTGGATTTGGTGTGTGTGGGTGCAGATTAGCAATTAATTTCTTGTCTCAACAATGAAGAGTAGTCCAGTTGCCTCAGTAAAATTTCAGATATTATTATTATTAATTTTTCGGACCCCGAATCCCCCTAGTTGCTCCAGCATTTGGTGGTTGATTGCCTCAGTAAACATTTCAGTCTGGCTATGGCCCTGTAGCCTTTATTTCATTAAAGAAAACCATGCTTCCTCATTCTGTGCTTGAAAACAGAATACTTACTACAGTTACCATTTCACTACTTTATTTGTACCAGTACAGTATATACAGCAAAATCAACTTAACAGTCTATTCTCATCACTGTTTTTATGTGTCACTACAGAGAACTTGGTTTAATTGTTAGAGACATTTTCCCAGATGGATGTGCAGCAAGTGATGGCAGATTACAGGTAAAAAACCTACATGATTGACATAATTTAGCACTTTGGTTACTCTCAAGCTTTCTTCAATGTTTTCACATAACATTTTATGTGGATATAAGGCTGCCATTTATTGCCAATGTGTGTCCAAATATCTGTTGTATATATAATCATCTTGTTATCTCATTCATTAGGTAGCTGACAGAATTGTTGAAATCAATGGCAATAATTTACAAGAACTACCCAACAAAAGGTAAGCAAAGTTGACTGATAAATGAGTGGAAAAAGTTGTTATAATTATTTCATGGTTGACAGATTATGCAAATATATTCAGGGTCATGTGTAACACTTTCCTCCAGTACTGTCTAATGTCTCCTGCAGTGAGTAAAATTTCAAAGCAAGGAAAACTTGTAATCAAAAATACAAAGTGTACAACTGCAAATCATCTTGGAAAGCAGTTGGAAGCTTTCTTTATTTCAAAATTTTACTCAATACAGGTATTAATAACAGTCATGGAGATTAGCATTAATACTGTATGTCCTTGGGATTAATAAGAAGGACTATCATCTCCAAGGACAACATAATAACCTGTAATCTCAATTCTTTTTTCCAGGGCTGAGGAAATCTTCTCTGAAAGCATCAAGGAATCAGAAGTCAGGCTTGTTGTTTCAGGTGCCCACACATTTATACACAAGAGTCCTAAGAAAGCAAGTTCTCAGGATATGAACACCGTCCAAGAAGAATTAACAGAACAGATTACTGAACAACAGTCTGTAGCACAACAGTATTCAGTCAGTCCTGAACCAACAAATGGAATTGAACCACCTCCAGCATTCAGAGATGATAGAAAAGGTAGCATTCCTAAATTTTATTCCTTGGCTTAAATAAGAGCTGCAATCTGTCCTTGTGTTGGGAACTCAGTTTTAGTTTTTGTTAAAAATCCCAACATCCGGGGGTCAGAATTTTGGCACTTTAAGATTACCATTATTACTCTGCCTTGAGAAATATTTGGTCTTTATTTTGGCCATACTATTTCAAGCCCTGGCATCTATCATGCCTACTGATACAGTGCAAAACTGTACATGCCAAAATCTGCAAATAGTTTTAGTTGATAACAGTGCTATTTCTTTTTTGAAAGCACCTCATCTCAGTGGACCTCAATTATCTTCAAGCATGAAGAAGATCAACAAGAAGATCCTGCTTGAACTCAATAAAGGTAAGTAAAACAGGCCTATTTGGGATATAAAACAATTAGATTTGCCTTGCCATAGTCACTTTGCATGTTTCATTCAGTATAAGTAGATAACGATTCTAAACTATAAATGTGGAAATTGGTGCACAGTGCATTACATCTTTGGTTATTTGCAATATATGTATGATGTAGAAGTGTTTCAACTATGTTATAATAGTGTTGAAAAATGTTGTCTACAGTGCGGTGGAAGTAAATTGGATTTAATTTGGTACCATTATTAAGTGTTCATGTATTTGTTTTGCTAGGTTCTGATGGTCTTGGGTTTAGTATAACTACCCGTGATAACCCTGCAGGAGGTTGTACACCTATCTTTGTCAAGAGTATCCTAGCAAAAGGGGCAGCTATTGAAGATGGACGCTTAAAGAGTGGAGACCAGATTTTAGAGGTAAGCTGCCTATTTCATGCTGTGTTCTTGCTCTAAATTATTATCTAAAAGTCAGTATTCATTAGGTAGAGCCAATTGCCCTATTTCATTATGACATCACATCAAAACAATCTATTGTTTAAACGCTAAGGATCATGGTCGTGGGAGGGGGACAAAACAGTAACAACACAATGAAAATTGATATTAAATGCGTTTTGTGATCCGTAGAAAAGCGATAACAGCCACCAAATGCAGTAAATATTGTGTGTTGAACATCAATACATATTATGTTTGGAAACCAGACAATTTGAGAGTAAACTTTTCTTAGCAGAGCAAATTTTGTTTCAATTTCTATTGATCTGGATGATTCTGTCCCCCTCATAAACAAGCCGTGACATCATAATGAAATAGGGCAATTACGTGTGCAATGGTACCACATGATGATATCAATAAACTAGTTCACAGATCTGTCACCCACTAAAATAAAACAATAGAAAACCCTTGCTTGCTCAATACTGAGGCATGATGTCAGAAGAGTTTTATGAGAGTTCCACATCAGTAAGCAAGAGTGTTCTGTTTGTTCAATATTACTGGGTTCACAGATGGCTGAGAATGGTATGGAAATGAGGTCACTTAGTAAGGTACCCTAATATCAAAAACATCAAAAAAATATCAAACAGGGCCCACACACAAAACTGCATAAACACATTGACTAATTTTGTTGCTACCACAAGTTCATATAGCACAGGCATCAGGAATAGAGTCAGTATTTTTATTGGGTCTAAATTCTTCTCCTCACTAGGCCTGAAAGTCTGTTAAACTGTTCACCTTCACCTTCTCAGCCCTTACAATTTGTCAATGTTATTTGAGCCCCCACACATGGCATCATACCATTTGCGGGGGCTGGAATAACATTGTCAAACTGCAAGGGGCTGAGAAGGTCAGGTTCACAAAAGACCATCAGGTCTAGTGAAGGGAAGAATTTAGACCAAAAATACTGACAATACATGATCTGATGCCCATCTATATGTATAGAGCTTTTTATCCTGATTTTTCATGTGGAGTGCTGATGATAATTTTTGTTTTGTACATTTGGGCTTTATAATTCATATATAATACTGTCTACTAGATATCTATAAGAAAATCAAGGAAAATATATTTTTCCTTGAATGTCTTTTAAGTTTTTAAATACCTTTTACCAAAGCAATTTCGTTTTAAAACACTGTTGCCATAGCCAATCAAAGCAAGTGTTATATCTAGGTTTTGTTGTATCTCAGGTGAATGGTATTAAGATGACCGGTAAGAGCCAAGGTGAAGCAGTCAACATCCTTAGGAGCACAAGAGGTCTGGTGAAATTGTTGATCCAAAGAGAAGAAGTGATTCTATCTGCCACTAAGCCAGCTATTCAGGTACTCTACATTAGTTCATACAACTCCAACTTTGCAGTGTTCTGAAAATAATTTACATCTTAAATTTTGGGCATTATGTTTAACCATTTCAGATCACATGTCATTCAGCAGTAACAGCAACAGCAGTAACAGCAACTACTGAGGATAAATTACAATTCTAAGGAGAACTTCTGTTTTATTTCAGGTTAATGAAGAGAGTACTCGGTATCTCCGAGAACAAGGGAAAGAAGTATTAACGTTCAAGATTCCCCTGAACAATTCTGGTGCAGCAGGACTTGGTGTCAGTGTGAAAGGAAAAGTCACTGAAGGGGAAAATGGAAGGAATTCTCCACAAGATAGGGGGATCTTTGTCAAGTCTGTTATTGCTGGAGGAGCCGCTCAAAAGGTAAATAAAGATGGTGTCAGATTGCGAAAATGTGGCTTAAAGTTTGTCATCTTATGTCTAGATTTTGTTGTTGTTGCCATAGGAGTCTTGCACACACACACCCTAGTCTTGGTTGCTCAGACTACTCTCAGCCAACCCTTCATTGCTGAGAGAGAAGTCTGGGAGAATTGTTAATTAAGATTTGTAATATTCAAAATGGCACCACCTTGCTAATTTTAAATCAGTTGAACTAATTGCAGTGATTAGTATGGGCAGTTTGCAGGTATTGCATGAAATTTATAATATTTTTACTCACTGTTCTTAAAAATACCATATTTAAAAAGAATATCCCAAAATTAGTGAATTTGGAAATTTTGAGGACAATCCAGTAAATATGTCGTGTATTTTTACAAAGAATGTATGTTGGTAGGCAAGCTGTTGCCTACCAACATACATTCTTTGCAAAAATACACGACTTTGATCGTTGATAACTTCGTCCATATTTACTGGATTGTCCTCAAAATTTCCAAATTCACTAATTTTGGGATGTTCTTTTTAAATATGGTATTTTTAAGAACAGGGAGTCAATATTTTAAATGTCATGTAATACCTGCAAACAGTCCATTGACCAATCATCGTCTGACCCAATTCTAGTCAGACGCCATTTTGAATATTACAGAACTTAACTAATTAGGAATTGTCCCAGACCCTCTATCAGCTGTAAAAGGTTGGCCGAGAGGGGTCGGGGGTAACCAAGACTGCACACATCCTGAATCTGCCTCTATTGTTCTCAAAGCCTATCAAAATCTATTAAAACCTACACCAAAGTTCACAACACAATACACTACATTTGAATCGGTTTTCAGGATGGCAGACTCCAAGCAGAAGATCAACTCCTCAGCGTCAACAATCTGTCATTTCTTGGTATGCCTAATTCAGAAGCGATTGACAAGCTGAGAACATCAATGCAGTCCACTCGACTTGGACAAGCCTTTATCGAGGTTACTATTGCACGGGATAAAGATGAGAGTGTTAATGCTGTTGGGGACCTTAATCAACCCGAACAGGAGAGACCCATCGAGGCAGGGTCGCCGTCCCCGTTCAAAAATGCTCCTTCGGTACAAAATGTTCCTGTGGTTCAGCAGCCTGGAACTGAATCCTATCAAAACGTACCTCAGGTGTCAAAAGATAGTGTGGACGGCCAAAGATCTGTAAATGGTATGGATAGGTTTTTGATTTTATATCTTTTTTTCCCACTTCACTTCGATTCCATCCTTCCTTTCATTCATTGTTTATTCCGTTCATTTTTTCATTTGTTCGTCGTTTAATCCATTCCTTTCTTCCGTTCTTTCATCCCTTCCTATCTTTCTTTTTATCATTTCTTCATCAACATTTATAATAGACCTTGTTGATTATTTTCTTCTTCTTCTTCTCCTCATTTTTTTTTTTTTATATTTTATTTAATTTTTATTTATTTTTTACTGTGATAGATTTTATACTGGCATGAATTTAAACATGCTTTTTTTGTTCCCGCATTAGATGAAAATTCAGATGAAGACGATGAATTCAGCGAGGAGCCAGTAGTTTTAAATTTTTCCATCGCCAAATCACGCAACATAGTCCAACGAAACGAATCGTACTGTTTTGCTGTCAGTAAAAGCAAACGACCGATTCGACCCAGTCCAAGGATGAAGAGAGAGCCTGCTCGCTCTTCTGGAGCTCTTAGAACCTCCTTGTCTGGCAATATCCCAAACAGGCCATCTAGTACTGTTGCTATGCCAACGCCGCCATTACGGAGTACCCAAGAAGGATCTATCGCCAGTGATGGTCAAGCCAGCCAATCAAATGCGTCAAAGGGGCGCAACCCAACCCCAGTACCACCCCCACGGGTAGACTCGTATAATAGTTCCGTAATCGCTAACTATCAAATACATCAACATATGTCGAATATGAACGGTAAATACGGTAAAGTAAATGCTAACAGAAGTCAAAACCAAGGGACAGCACCTCCGGTACCACCGCCACCTTTATCTACAAACGACACAGAAGAACTATCCTCTAAGGCACTAGATATGATGCGAACAAGCGAGGTACAAGAGAATGAGGTGTTTAGTGATAGCAAGGACGTTGTGTTCGCAGGCCCAGAGCTTCCCAGTGATAACCCATTCGACAGAGAAGGCTTCGGTAGACAGTCCATGTCAGAGAAAAGAGCGCGCGCTTCTATGGACGCTAAAAAGACTGAATTATACCAGAAAAGAGAAAAGCAAAAGTTAGCTGAGGAAAAACAAAAAGCTACCAAGACCAGGCCTTCAAGTAGTCACGAGAACATGAATGGTGAAGGAACGCCTTCTCCTTTACGAAAAGCAAAGTCAGAAGGCCAGATGCAAGTGGCTGCTATTGATGGTAAGTCAGTTATAGTTTATTTGGCTCACTTTAATCTTATTGCAAAATCCTGCACCCTATTCAAGGGCGGATCTAGGGATTTTTTTTTAAGAGGAGGGGGCTCAAGCTACTAAATTAATGTCATCGTAAATATTTTTTTGTATTACGGATCTAAGGGGGGCTGTTGCTGGATTCTCCAAACAGAGGATGGAGGCACCTAAAAGAACCACTAAGGAAATAAACAAACTCCTGGGTTTGGCCATCGTTCATGATTGTCATTGCGTTGTACTCACGTGCACAATATCTTTAAGTTTTATGTAATCATTAATCCTCACCCTGATTGGTTCTGGTATTGTAGCACGCGTATCAAGAGAGACGTCCTCCAGCAGTCCGATGTTGAAATCAACCTCAGAGAGCTCGCTTAAACCTGTGGTAAACGGAGAAAGGTACGAGAATTAAAACACTTTTTCGTATGAGTGGGAAACGTACGGTACTGACTCACAGCACTTAACGGTACACAATACGGTATGCAGTAACGCTGAAATGGCTTCCCATTGTCTTCATGTGAATAATCCAATCACATCGCGTTGTTATCGCCTTACTTACAGTAAATTACGGTACTGCTACGTTACGTCTATGAATTTGCCGCATCGTTTTCCACTCATACGAAATGTACTCTGTGTTTAAGGTGTGGTGACGAACAACCAAATCGTCCAACTTGTCGTGCAACAAAAATCGATGTTGCGGCAAGCTGACTGCTTGTTGCAAAAGTAGAAGGTGCTTCTACTTGTTAAAACAAGCAGCCACAACTTGCAACTTCGATTTTTGTTGCGCGACAAGATTCGCGATTTTGTTCCTCGTATTACCCCACTGTAATATTATTTGGTTCAGTTTTGAATGATTATTTCAATCTCGTTTACGATTCTAGACGGAAGCATAGCACCAGTACAAGTAATTTCAGCTTTAGAAACGCAATCGAAGGCACATCAACGTCAAGCTTAGGTAAGCACTATACTAGAAGTTAATGTAGGGATGCTGGATTTTATCCAGCCATGTTGAAAGGTTGAAACAACCTCTGGGCTGATCCTGTAAGTCAGGAGGGCTAACTCGCAGATTGAAATCGGATAACCCGGAGAAAACACTTCGAATCAAGGAAATAATCCAACAAGAAACTCCACTCATGTTAAATATCGAGACCCCAGAGGTACGAGGCGAGTACGTTACCACTGCATCACCCATTATTCAAACAAATAAAAAAATACCTTTTTTCTTTTACGCAAGAGTAGAGGTTTGTCATGACAAACATCGCGTAGGGGAAAACAAAAGAAACGTTCTCTTTCGAGAGATGAAATCTTCCGACAACCCTTGAATATTTGCGCACAAATTAAATGTCTTGACGTCATACCATACAACATCGACAACCCTCGAATATTTGCGCACAAATTAAATGTCTTGACGTCATACAACATCGACGTAACGCAATACTTGTGTAATCTTTCTGTTTCAGGGCGTGACATGCCAAATGGTATTACAAGACAGAGCCAATCAGAAGACGCCCAAGATGAGATTCCCATTACCATGACGAGTAAAGCTGACTTCAATGCTGTACAACAGAAACTAACCAAGAAACCTTTCTACCGAAAATTAAAGTAAGTTCAATCTCTAATTTAGAATAATTTACAATAATGGAGATGGGTAAGGATACTACATTCAATCTGCTCTGCGCTTTCTTGAATCCTAAGGTGCGACCCATTTTATCGCCCTACCTTCTCAGTGTAGCAAAAACGTTTTTAAGGCTAGTTCTCATATGATCGCTGACGACCGTCGGATCGTTCAAAATTTGACCAGCGATTGCTAACCGAGTTTCTTATTGTGTTTTTAGAATCGGTAAAACTCGAAGAGGAGAATACAATCTATCTGACATGGAAGGTTCGCCCAAACACTCGCTGTACGCACAAGAAGCTTTGATTGATTTCCCTTCAGAGCAACGATACCGACAGCTAGTTAGCCATTATGATGAGGGCTCACAAGACAGATCAATCTCCATGCCTAACCGCGGCAAGAAACCAAGAAAGGATCAAAGTGAGGGGAAACGACCGTCCAATCAAACAAGTAATACAAAGATAGGAAGAGTTATTATGTCTGAACCAACTAGAGTTTAATATTCGATAGCATGCACTGGAATGGTGTATTGGACAATAACCCATGGCTATATTTGATGGTGTATAATAATCTGCATCATCACAGGAACATCCTGGCGACGTCTGTACAGTCAACATTATCCCAATTCTGTATATTGTATATTTACTAATAACCAACACAACGAATCAGAGATTATTTTCGAGACAAGTTCCTTTTTTTTCTATTCTATATATCATTGCTGTACGTGGGATATGATCCATCTGTTTACGTAATCAAGTCTACACTTACCACCGCAGGGAACCCAAGATTGATGTTTGCAAAACTCGCTTCAAGTACCAAGCATGGGCTGCCTGTGTTGGTATCTTCATGATAGTGGATTTTGATTGTCCGGGTTGGTGTAATCTTGAGAAAGACTAGCGGTGGTGGTGGTGGTAATTGTGGTGGATGTAATCTTGAGAAAGACTGGTGGTGGTGGTGGTGGATGTAATCTTGAGGACTGGTGGTGGTGGTGGTGATGTAGTCTTGAGAAAGACTAGCGGTGGTGGTGGTGGATGTAGTCTTGAGAAAGACTGGTGGTGGTGGTGGTGGTGGTGGTGGATGTAGTCTTGAGAAAGACTGGTGGTGGTGGTGGTGGTGGTGGATGTAGTCTTGAGAAAGACTGGTGGTGGTGGTGGTGGTGGATGTAGTCTTGAGAAAGACTGGTGGTGGTGGTGGTGGATGTAGTCTTGAGAAAGACTTGTGGTGGTGGTGGTGGTGGATGTAGTCTTGAGAAAGACTGGTGGTGGTGGTGGTGGATGTAGTCTTGAGAAAGACTTGTGGTGGTGGTGGTGGTGGATGTAGTCTTGAGAAAGACTGGTGGTGGTGGTGGAAGTGGTGGATGTAGTCTTGAGAAAGACTGGTCGTAGTGGTGGTGTCTGACGTGTTGTTTTTTTGTCGAAACGTCAGTCACCACCACCAGCAGTCTTTCTCACCCACCCGGACGATCAAAATCCACAGTTATGTTCTACTCCTGGGTTCAAACCATTTACTCTTGTTAGTATCTTCTTACGCTCGATGTTAACTGACCTGCTATTTATGGTTCACATACGTCCAGTATTTTATAACCACATTCTATAACTACTTGGTGGGCTACCTTTGGTAGGGGCACAAAAGTCGTATTCTGATCGCAGTTCCTTGAATAGACAATGTACAGCATATGAATGTATTGAGAAGAAAGAAGTATCCAAATCTTGTTCTGCCTGCCCTTGAAATTGTGGAACAGCTAGAAAATAGAGTTATTTTCCTACTATAATATCAAAAATCTTTTAGAATTTTCATAGATTGGTTTTTATGAGGATACATGTCAATATTGGTATCGATATGGTACATATGTCAATATAACATAGCTGATTATTATTCTTAGTGGTACCAGGAAGTCACGTGACTTGACGTGGCGTCTTCTGGTGCACTTGATTTATACATTAAAATAACCTGTTTTACTGGTTTAATAATTAACTTGTTTTACAGGTTTATATCTGCCATTTTTCCCTGCAATCCCAGGGTGCAATATTTTCTGCTTGTAATTTACTCTGCCTTCCTTTCCATGGTAACTAATCATCTTCACTGCAATGCCTTGTGGGTACAAAGAATTTTTTATTTGTACTCGATCAGAATGCAGTCTAGATATCATATTAAATTGAAAAATAAGCTCATAATATATATACTAAGGTCACCCACATGTAGTCACTGACGAACGAATAATAAAATACTATTATATTTTTATGTGCTGATTTCTTGTGTCCTGAAAGCACTTTTCTGGTTGCGCATGTACTATGTAGCTAATCAAATGAAAGTCAGTCCAGGTGTAGTTAGTTCATGTGTTCATTGCTTGTGTCCTGAAGGCAGTTTTCTGGTTGCGCATGTACTATGTAGCTAATCAAATGAAAGTCAGTCCAGGTGTAGTTAGTTCATGTGTTCATTTCTTGTGTCCTGAAAGCACTTTTCTGGTTGCGCATGTACTATGTAACTAATCAAATGAAAGTCAGTCCAGGTGTAGTTAGTTCACGTGTTCATTGCTTGTGTCCTGAAGGCAGTTTTCTGGTTGCGCGTGTTCTATCTAGCTAAATCCAATGAAGGCCATCCAGCAGTTAGTACAAGCGCGGTGTTGTTCTTAACAGATCCTTTGGTATCGAAACAGCACAACATTGCAGATGAGCAGAAGCTCGCGGCATATCTATTACTGTCTTCCACTCATCGTTTACAACGGAGTATGACTCAACACTTGAGAAAGTCTCACTGGCCTGCCCTCCACCTAACACGTACAGCCTATCATGAAGTACTGTCAAAGTAGCTGCGAATTTAGGGATGATCAAATTTGCAATCATCCTCCATTCTTGGGCTCGGGTGTCATACACTTCGCAAGTGCTTAACGCTTCTCTTCCAAGAACATCCGTGCTTCCTCCTATAACGTAAATCTTGTCCCCGAGAGCTGCAGCGCAGGCGAAAGCGCGTACAGTGCTCATACTCTCGATAGGTGACCATGTGTTCGTACTAGGGTCGTATTTCTCTGCTGTATCAAGGAAATCACTATTCTCCTGCATACCACCAAACACATAGACACAGTGATCATCAGCTGCCGCGCAGGCAGCGCATCGACCGATACTCAGTGGAGCAAGGTTTTCCCAGGTGTTGGTCTCGGGGCTATACCTTTGGGTATCTCTTAATGCATCGCTATCAGTACCCCCGATAACGTATAAATGCCCATCATGGACTGTTACTGCAGGCAGTGAAGTACACCGACGAAGAGAGCTGACCTCAACCCAAGTGTTAGTTCTGAAGTCATAACGAGAGACATTTGACGTCGCATCTTGTTTGCTATCGTCATAGAAACCACCTACAACGTAAACAAAGCCTTCGACTTCAGCCATACCGTGAGCCCAACGCCTGTTTGACTTGTCTGACGTAATAGGAGCCAAACTGTACCAGGCCTCTTCAGAAGGCACAAAACAAAGACATGAGCTTTTCTCGTTTCCTTCGTACAAGCCTTCACATGTTATAATGGCGTCTACTTGCTTTCTTAAACATTTACGAGGCTCCATATTCGGTGTCCCTTGATTCCCAGCCTGCATTAAAGAAAGATATTTCATGGCGTCCAGCAACAGTTCAATGCATTGGCGGTTTGTTTTCACGAGTTCTTCGCTTCCAACATTTGTGTGTAAATAATATTTTGACATGGATGCCAAACGGACGTGACGAAATAAAGTCGGAAAACAAGAATTTCTAGTCTTTCCTTCGTGTTTAACCCAAGTTAGAATGGCTTCGTATACTTCTTCTTCTCGATCCACAACAACATCATCACTTGAAATGATTTCCTCAATTTGTTTCAAAGTCAACTTCAAAAAACTTTCAATTTTGCAAGCGTTTTTGAAATCCTTGTTGATGTAAAGCTGGGCCACTTTTTTCAAGTCTGGGCAGTCATTTCGGTCAGCAAAACTAAATATCTGAATACAATTGTCCAAATCCAAGGAGTTAGAAAGAAATTTGCAGCCCATTGCTTTCAGTCTTGGAAGAAGTAGAACATTTGATGCCATTACTAGACCGCCGACGTTATTGGCATTCAGTTCAACAACACCAGTATAAAGGTAGTCCAACAAATGTTCCATGATTTTGACACTCACATCACTTATCACTAAAACCATCTCTTTGTCTTTCTTTTTCTTCTTTGTTGACTGGCTAAGTATTTTTCTGAAGTAAGCACTACTTGAAGCCAACACATTCTTATGAGCGGGAAACTTCTTTCCTTCGACAACAAGCACGACATCACAAAATATCTGCTCTTTACGAAAGTTGTTTAAACTGTTTGCCAAGTTTTCGGTGTAACTTTGAAGATCGTGATCCGTGCTATACCTTACTTTTTCCTTCCTTTCCGCCATCCTCAAGCACTTTTCTGGCGTTTATTAGCGTTGTGTAAATTGTTAAACCCAGTATCTATGCTTTACATATCGTCATGTTTGAATACCAGCTTGGATTTATTCGTATAGCTTTACAAAAGACGGCGTTTCTCGTAGAATGACAGGCGGTAATTAGTATATTATAGATCTGTCATCCAACAGCTTCCAGAGCTTCTGGACGTGACGGATAACGGCTTGGCGCACGGGAAATTGGTTTTTTAAACCGCCTAGAGGCAAGTTTCAAAAGGCTTTATTTCCTTAACGGAAAATTTTCGTTGTGTGAAGTGATACGATGCAAGAGGTTCTGCAGAACATGCACCTACTGTACAGCAATAACTGGCGCCGTTTTGGTAAGTGAAACTAATAAAGGTCTAGCACAATAAGAAGCAGAGAATTCAAAATTTTAAGTTCGAAACAAAAAATAAGAATTCTTGAAGGCATGTTGAATTCTTGAAAGCTTGTTGAATTCTTGAAAGGATAGGGAATTGTTGAAGGGTTTGTTAGTTATTGATGATGTCTGCATACCTCTTTACTTACATCAGATATGTAAAGCCGTGTGCAATCCATTATTGTATAGGCAAATGACAGTCGTGGAAAACAGAGATCAACTCATAATCCTTTAAATCCGTCATCGGGTACCAAACGACAACAAACTCAAAGTACTGCACGACCGTTGATTAACTGAAACTGAAACCGTGCACGAGTATGGAAAAGAGTAGAAAATAAATGTAATTAAAGCGCAAAACTCCATGAATAAGCCCTTCCCGAATTTATGCCCCCCCCGGAAATAGCCCTCTCTATTTCTAACAAAGAAATCCTCCTATAATAAGCTCCCCCCCGAATATAAGCCCATAGGGGTATTTTAAGAAAAACGTTACAGTCATGCCAAGTGTATTTTGTTTTAGATGTTGCCGATGTTGCCAGCTTTCTCATCAACACAAAAGAGAATCTAGGGGTGACTCTACTTCGCGGAACGGCGGAAAAGGAAAACGAGGAACGGCGGAATACACTAAAACGCGGAACGGCGGAATATACCCCCCAAACACTAAAACGCGGAACGGCGGAATATACCCCCCAAACACTAAAACGCGG
>WUAP02203438.1:0-15770 GCA_015163945.2 Stichodactyla helianthus | reverse complement strand
CCACCCTTACTTCCCTAACCTCCCTTTTACAAAACTTTTCCTCTTTTACAAATGTCTCTCCCTCCCCCCCCCCCCCCCCCCCCCTCTGTCCACCAACCTCTATTCCTCCTCTTCTTTCTAAAATTTCTTGTCACATATTATCTTTATCCTGTAACAGATCATCGCATACTTTCATCTCAAGAAACAAGATGGGCTTGTACAGACGAGTGTTGCCAAGGAGCAGAGTTCCCATGGAGACCAAACCACGGCAGTGGCCTTGGTTACGCCCGCTCTGTTGATTTTTATGCAGCTGATAGCTCTCCATATGCTCTACTGAGCTGTTCTAATACTCTGTCAGAAGAAAGATTACGAGATTACTAAGGGGGAAATGGGACGGGTATTTAATTATTTGAAAAGATTTATCTGAAAACACAAGATGTACACTAACGAAATGTCATTGGCGTTAGCCTACAAACTCCATCAAAAGAGAACTGACCAAAATCACGGTTATTTTAAAAATTGCTCCTAAAAAAGAGGGATGAAAACTTCACGATACCAAACCTATCGTGAACTGATGACTAGTTCCCCTTACATTGACTGATATATAACAAAACATATAGCCATTGTTAAAACAGAATTCCAAAGTGAGGGAACTAAACGCTTACAAAAACCTATCTAAGGTGGAAAATCTGGCCAGGTTCACGAAGAAAACCTATTTGTATATGATCGATAATGATAAACTACGAAGAAGCCTTGTCTCACGAATTAACCATATACGAGATTTGTCACACAGAGTTAGTGGGATTCAGAGAGTGTGGGAGCAGGCCTGAGTGGTCTTTGCTTCAATGCTTCTTGCCTCGCCTACGTAGGTACCCCACGCATAGATTATGTCGCAAGTGGCTTCTTCGTAGCTTATGGAAATAATTCGATAGTATTTCTTAGGGTGTTAAATAATAGCACATCTATATTATTTAAGAATGCTGTTCCTTAATGTATATATTTTGAATTAAGCATTCTGTCGAGTAGAATTTTTAAGCTAGTTTGTGTTCGGCATTCAAATGTATATGAACTTCTATTTAAAATTAGAAATAATTTTTCATCCTTGATTACTCTAAGTATTTATAAAACAATATATATAAGCCTTAAACAGTAAAAACGTACAATATATTTAAGGTACTTCACTCAATTCCCAATATGCAACTCCTTGCTACTTTCAATATTATAGCTGCAACAACGATTTGAATCAAGGGTTCTGGGAAAACAGAGAAGTCTCAGGCTTTTCAGTTTTGTTATATTTTCTCGAGGCCCATTGTGCATGTTATTAAACTAAAATATCCTTAGATTGTTGTATTTATGAAAATGTAAAAAGCGCCGGGAAAATAAAAGTTTGAGTTCCTTGGTAACAGGGTATGTGAATGCTAAAAAACACAGGCCGGGAATATTCACTTGATAATGCTCAAAACATTGGACCTTTGAAAAACTGTGCATTCTAATTGGCTAAGTGCCCACTACCCTGCGGCATCAAATATCGCAAGCCCTCTTCTTATTTACTCCTTCGCATATCACACCGCCGCACAAGTATTTTCGGATCAAAATAATGTCGGCGTCTCCACCTCATCCCGCGCCGGCTGCTACTGCTACTGCTGCTGCTGCTGCTACTACTGCTACTGCTACTACTGCTACTGCTACTACTATTATTATTATATAGGGCTCGAATTCTATATACATATATCCAAATGCGTCTTTAGAAAAATATAAATTACAACAGAACAATAATAACTAAAAAAAGAACATTAAAAAATATCCTAGATAAAATCTTAATCTTAATCATAAAACATGATCATAAACTAAGAATAGCTAACAAAAATGCTCTTTTAAAATGAAAAGACTTTGACTTATTCTTACAACTATCGACTGAGATAGATTCTCTGATATCAGTCGTGCTTGTTTGTGAAATAACAGCAAATTAACCATTGCTATGTATATGATTATTAGAGATCGAGCTTTTCTTCGTAAGATACTTTAGTAGTAAGTTTTCGATGTTTTTCACTTTCGAGCGCTTTCAAAGCGTCATCCAGTAAAACGGCTACAATGACTTACGTTCCCGTGTCTATCCAGGAAGGATAAGTACACGCATTAGGAAACTTTTAGCAGTGGTTTGCTGTTATTTCACAAACACTGAGGATTGTTTACTCCGCTTTAGTTTCAAACCTATAAAAAACAAGGCCTGCGAATGTTCATGCGCTGGAGCTTAATATCGAAATCGAGAGATATTTTAGAAAAACTGATTTCAGCCATCTTTGTTTATCGTTGCAAAGGTGACGGCGATCAAGCTGAAACTGACAACAATCGCAACTTTTATCTTCAGCCCGATAACTGATGCAAAAGACGTTTTGAGCATGCAAGGGGAAGCCTGTCGATAGAGCTTTTACCAAAGTGGCGGCCGCAAATTCGAATGAGTAAAAATTCAGCTGATTGAAAAATTAATACCAGCACTAGAAAGAGCACCTCAACTTTAGTAACCCTGTAAAGATTCATTATGTTAGGTGTTACAGCGGCCGAGGTAACTTAAGTCGAAAATTGCTAAATTTACAGAGAAATGTATGTCTGGGGGTATACGCCATACTCCCAGACATACATTTCTCTGTAAATTTAGCAATTTTCAACTTAAGTTACCTCGGCCGCTGTAACACCTAACATAATGAATCTTTGCAGGATTACTAAAGTTGAGGTGCTCTTTCCGGTACTGGTATTATTTTATAATTTTAACTCATTTGAAATTTCGGCCGCCATTTTGGTAAAAGGTCTATTCGCCGAATGAAACTAAGTGGAAGCGCGGTCACTGAAAAGCTACTTCGAGATTAACTAGCCGACTTTTTTACTAGTCAACAGATCAAATACGCTGCGGGTCTTTCTGTTGGATGATAACGCATCAATATGAATATTATTACTAGACCTTACTATGATCAAAAATAAGTTCTTCTATAAGATCGCTATGTGTAAGTTTCGCCTAAGGTCCACTGTTTTTCTTTCGTGAACGTTCTCTCATACTAACTACCATGGCATATATTATGGATGGTAAGCGGTTGAGAACGGTCTCTTATACATCTGGAAAAACTCTTGAAAATCAGAGTAACTTTGGAAAGTTTGAATGGCATAGCATCAATATTTTAAAAGATGTGGATCAAAATTAGATAACTTTGTACGGGATTTCAGAGATCTGGCCTTGATGGCCTAGTTTTCGTGTTTTCTCGCAACTTTTAAAAAATGCTTGTAATCGTTATAAACTTTTTTCCTCAAACTTTCAAATTTTATTTGGATAAACATCTTCCCTAGAATGGAAACTCAATTTTTTTTTTTACAATAAAATTTAAAACATTATGTTAATGACTACCGCCATTATGAACGATTGTGTTGTAGCTTTAGAGACCACACCGATGGTTACCACCATGAAATAAAATCCGACGATACATAATGGGCAACAAATTTCATCAATTTAACCTTCATGTACTTCGTTCATATGTTACTCCGACAAAGTCTTCCCCAATCCTAACCTTAAATCTTACCTCAAGGTAGTTCATGTTTTATTTTATGAAATACAAAGTTAAAAAATAAATTTGCACTGGTGTATTTTAATTTACACCTATCCCACAAAATTTGCCATTTGAATGTACTAACTTTTAAACAAATTATCGACTTGATTTGTTTATTTGGCTCTCTAACTATAAGCAAAATCTCGTTATTTAATCCTGATTTAAAATGTCCTTGCTGTTTTTAAGAAGAAGAACAAAAAAATGAAACAATTCATGTTGATAATTTGTTCAAAAGTTAGTACATTCGCACGGCAAGAGCGTAACACTAAGTGTACCACGTGACGGCTAGGGGCCAATCGGGGAATTGTCACAAATTTAATTCGTCCTAACTGCCGATAAAAAGCAAAAATGTATTATAGTTTGTCGCCTGAGAGTAATGTCCTGTCGGGATTTTCTTATCTTTTCTAATTACAGATAATTGCATTAGACCGAGTAAAATAAAGCATTAACTCGACGCGTGTTTTCAAATCCTTTGAAACGGTTTCGCTTAATTAGTCGAATAATATATGCACGAAGAAGTTAGAACAGGTTGAAAACTGATTTAAAAGCACAAATATAAATTCTTCTTTTTTTATCCTTGTTGTTTTTTACCCGTGCCATTATGATGGACAGAAAGGCTGCGACTAGCAAAGTATATATGATTTTGCCCTGATATCAGACAGTATTGGAGTTGAAGCAATGACGACGTAAATAGAACGGGAAAGAGAGAGGGAGAAAATTTATTACGGATATATAATGAAAAGTCATAACATAAGCTCAGCAGCCCTCACCATTGCGCATGTGCTTGCAGGCTGAGTCAAAATGTGCATACAGAATATCACCAATCTAGTGAAGGCTGCCAAAATGATAAAATGCTGTTGGAGACAGGCAGATGAACAGCGTTTTGCTAGAAATGGGTTTGGAATAATTAAAAGAAAACAATTTAGAAGGTATTTTATGAATACTGAAGGATTAATAGTCTATGCATAAGACTAATTTTGTAACATCACTGATGCTCTTAGTGGTGCGTTTTCAATCAACTAGGATCTGTGTTCAGAAATTAATGTCTGCATATGCGAATTACAAACTGGATCATATTATTTACTCAAAAATGCAACTGGATTGAAAATGAAAGATTAAAAAGCAAGTTGATTACAAACGGTTTAAATCGACTGAAACAAAGGACAACGCAGACGCAATTACACAAAACAAAAATATATAAAAAGATGTTAACAGATCACAAGGGTTGAGGTAATAGGACGAACAGACCAATGAGAGCAAAACTGGTCAATATTAGAAGCTTAATCAACTCATTTATGAAGGCGTGATAAGTTTGAAACCTCATTTCAGAACGGACAATCCTCTGTAAAAGCCCAAAGGACAACGAAACGATCAAGGTAAATGTTAAGCAGATAAAACACCTCGGTCCCTAGTTAAAGTTACAGACACGCCATTCCTAGCGTACCAGTCGGACTCCTTTTTTCTTTTTCTTTTCTTCTCTCTTCCTTCCCCCCCACCTGTTCAACCTTAGCTATATTTAGTTTCGAGTAATATCCTAATTTGTTTAGTCGGGAGACAGGGATATTTTCCAGCTTTGTATTTTACTTCGCTTCTTATTCTTCTTATCGCGAAAACAAACAAAAGAAGAAGAAGAGAGAAAAAAAGTAGTTCTAGTTGTAACGATTCAGAATCCGCATCAAATATCTGGCAGTTAGAACCGATTGGCTTTCAAATTTGGCCATGGTGATTCCATTTTCCCCTCGCCTGAGCGCCAAATTTGACCCCATGTGAGTATTGTGTTTTCGGTGAAGTAAATAAAGTAGTGGCTGAACACATTAACTAGCACCATCTGTGGGCTAATACCCACATGCTTTAATATCTGCACTGAATAATTTACTTACTTATTTAGCTGAAAGACTTTGAAGGCTTTCAGAACAAACTGTTAATTGGTGTTCTTAATTGTTTTGGTCTGCAGAAGACCGTTATTCGCTTTTTTCAGTAATTGCTATGGCAACGCACATAAATTAAGCCGGAATAAAAATATTTTTTTACCTTTTTTGAATCGATACTTAACAGTGCTTTTTAAGGCTCGAGATCTCTGATTGTTCGAAGGATGTCCGTTATGTAGCCTTGTCGTGTACATCAGACTCGTATCACCGCCCATGTCGTAATTTTAAGTTTGCTTGTCATCGCACGTGACGTATCTCTTTTATATTAGAGATTTCAGTTATAGACTATATAGCTATTTGAGTTTTACTGATGATTGTAACTACCTACTCGAACGAAACTTATACGTATGTCATTTCAAAAAGTAACCCAGTACCTTGCAGAATAAATCTTTATTTTCTGGCGAAATCGCACTCGCGTGAATTTGTCTTGTGCCGTCTAAAGCTCGTTCAGATACTGTCACAATAGATCTTATTCGCTTGGGCGTATTTGTTTTCCCATTTTAAGTCACGTGTTATTCCCTTGGGGCTTTTTCCTTGGTTTAATGGTAACGCTTAAGAAGACACGTAAATATGGATAAACCCCTTAAACAAAGCCAATCTTATTCCCAAGATGTCTGTAATGAAAAATACCTTACGCCTAAGCGAATAAGGTACTCTATTACAGATCTAAAAAGAAGTCACAGAGAAAAGAAGAAAAGGAAAGGAAAAAAGGAAGAACAATTTCTTTATTATTATGCGTTGTTTAGAAAGTTCGACAAAAATTGCTACATCACTTTTTAGGTATATGATCTAAATATAAACGTTGATATCAACTTATTATCATACAGATGTCATACCATGCACCCATCATGCACCCTGGTTATGAATATTTAAAGTTCTGGAGATAAGAAACTTATGGCCATGCAGAGAAGAGCTCACAATATTTTGTTTAGAAAATCTTAATTACTGCGATTAAAATCTTAAATAAAGTAAAGAAACCTCAGACGAAAAGCTACGTTTAACCACAATGAGCAAGTCCCCATACAGTCTGACAGTCATTCCAAGTTTTTGAAAAACACAGAAAAGGAGTTTGTTCTAGTTTGAAATAATGATATTTCTAAGTTTTGCTTTACCTCTGTAATTTATTGCTAATAACTGTATTTGCTGTATACTGGTGCTAAATAAAATTTGGCGATTCTAACTAGCCATGCCTATATTGGAGTGATTTTAATAAACCCGTAACAAATATTATCAAACTATTAACCGAATCTTTCTAATAATCTCTCTAATTTCATTGTTTCACCTCTAGTACAATTATTTATAAAATATGTTTTGCCAATTTGAGATCGATAAAAAGACCAAATATTTCAATTGCATGTGAATTCTGATAATCTAAGAAAGTTACAAAATAGCCAAAACAGCAAGACATGGGGGACATAAGGCCATATCACTGACCCTCACCCTCGCTGGGAGGCAACTTCATTGTCACCGACCTATACCGATATATCGCCTGCTGTAATTATAATAATATATCAAGTCATCAAAAATTGATGATCGAGCTACGCTTCACTATTTTCTAGCGGCGGCCTTATTGCATTCCTATTTCTTACATTTCCCAATCATTTGCGTCATGTTATCGCATATTATTTATCTTAAGATAAAGCCTCTATGGTTTGTAGTGTACGTCGATTTGTGTACAACAGTTTAATTAGGAGAGAGTTGGGGGTAAGAGGGGAAGGGAGATACGTGGGGGCTGGGCTTATTTCGAAACATTTATATAGCTGACGAATAGCGGCAGGATGCTAAGGTACCCCACCGTTATTCGTCATTTAAAAGGTTTGTCCCACCTCTACTAACGCTTCTTTCAAAAAAACATTCTAGATTCCCGTTTTTAACGCCTGCTTGGCATCCCTACCTAGAAATCATTCCCCCCCCAACACACACAAACTGAAAGAAGCATACATAATTTATGTGTTCGTCAGTGTGGCTCCACCATAGATTTATCTATAATTCAGTATATGTGAATATCGTGGTGTTGTAGCTGTGTCATGATATTTTTAGGCTTTCATCTCTTATTCAGCTGTGAGATCCGTTATAACTTACTTATAGTGGGCACTATTCCATCAGACAACATTTTGATACTCATTAAGCTAATTATTTGACCTCGATCATGATAAGGGATACCCTACTTTTTGTTACTGGAAATATTGTTCAGAAAGTTTCGTTCTCGCGGTGTATGGTATCGGTATTGATAACTACTTCAAAGGAATTTCCTGACGAATGATATTTGGTTCTGGTATTTTGATGGTATTATTAATTTATACATTGCTATCTGAAGATGAATGCTTAAGATTTAAGGAATTAGGGGCTCAACATTGTGATAAATAAATCAGTAGGCACAGTCTGTTTTGATTGGATGTGTCATATATAAGAATTCAACGCTATACTGCTCGTTGTTACTAAATTTGAAGAACGTCTACAGACTTAGGGTCTATTTGTGCTTCTTAGTTAGTAAAACTTAACAAAAATATTTCTTCTTTGGTTAAAGATGAAAGTCCTTGTAGTAGTTGG
Organism: Stichodactyla helianthus; assembly: GCA_015163945.2. Lineage (NCBI taxonomy): Eukaryota > Metazoa > Cnidaria > Anthozoa > Actiniaria > Stichodactylidae > Stichodactyla > Stichodactyla helianthus. Next base: position 7,720 of record WUAP02203438.1, on the reverse strand, counting down.
TCTTCTATGCCTGGTGCTAGCATTAACAGCCGACGCTTACAGACTCCAAGAAGATTTGGACAGTCTTGACCACCAGGAAGAAAGACAAAGAACCGTTAAGTCCAAATACGCAGAAACATCTTCAAATAAAATGGCAGCTAAGGTATGTTAATTTACTAGAGTTATTCCCACAATAGTTAAAAATGTGAGAGAAAAGTATTTGAAATTTATGAGAAATAAGTAAATAGTGGTTTTTGATTAATGAATGTAAGCTTACTGAGTCAGGCAAGGCTTTCGTCAAGCAACCAAAAAGTCTACCGTAGACTTTTTGGTTACTTGACGAAAGCCTTGCCTGACTCAGTACTGAAAAACCACTAAGTGAAAGCCAAAGTAATCTTTTGAGAATATTTGCTTTTAATTGAAAATATATAAACTTTATGTTTCTTTATGAGTTAAAAATTTAAGCTTACATAGAGAAGAACCTGCATGAAAGCAAATCTCATTGAATAAAACCGTCAGCCGGTCCGGTTTAATTAACTAACAAGCATTGGGTCAGTTAAACAGAAAACAGTGAAACACTCATGGTAGACATGGTAGAGTTTGAATTCTTTTCACATGCTTGGATATTCTTATGAAGTTATATATTTTATTTGGTAACGAACTCAGTACTAAACGACTCTGAGTATTTATTACGTATGAATTTTGCGGAATGAGGGTCACTGAGTCAGAATAATACGGCTTTAAGTAAAATACGATGGAATTAGAAGTGGTTTGCATAAAGTTTACCTACCTTTCGCATCTTTTACAGGGCTTAAGTTTTAAGTTCGAACGAAAAGCTTTTTCGATCTAGAATCATCAACTGAAAATGGGATGACATTTCATGGCTATGGCTGCTGTGTGCTTAAAAATCGTAGCTCAATAATAAACTACAATATTTTCAGCTTTAAAGCTATTAAATATTCTATAACTTTGTCCAAAGAGGTCTCGATATCAATGGAGCTTCTCATTGAAGTTTGTCGTTTCCAACGCGTGCGCGCACGATAGCAGGCGCGAAAATACCACGTGATTGCTAAAGGGGCTGAAAGTTAAAAATCATGAAAAAAAAAAAAAAAAAAAATGTTTGCAGAATACGAAAATACAAATTGATTAAAGCCAAGAGAAAATGAGGTAAGAGAAGGAATTCCTGGTACTGGGTTCGTTACCCATCATATCAGCCCTTCCTTCTATTTTTAGGTTGGTATTTATTTTGAGAATGGAACATGATTGGTCAGATCGTATGGGGCGAGGTCCCACAGCCTGTCACACAAGTAGGTCTTGTAAGGGCTGATATGATGGGGTACCAGGGATTCCTGCTCTTACCTCATTTTCTCTTGTTAAAGCCTAAAAAAGTTGAAGTAGTTTTTACAAATCAGCGTCAGGAATTATTAATATCCAATTAATCGATTCCTAAAATTTACTTTATTTATCTTCATTAGATCTGCAAACCGTACTTTATGGCTTGCAAGCAGAATGCCGCGGATAAGGCGGGAGTCAGGAAGTGCTTTGTGCAGTTTTTCACCGGATGCATGCAGAAGGTAGGTTTGCCCAGGCTCTCTGTCCAAGTTCTCATGTTGCCTTCATGCACGGAAAGAGAGCCATCGAATTATAAAAAGGGATTGAGTCAAAGGGATTGAGTATATCTTTGTTTTTGTAGATTCGTATGCAGCTGGATGAAACGGAACAGTGTGTTTCTAACGCAGGAAGCGATTTCAGTCAAGTCCAAGACTGTATCAGCACATCAGCCAAGTATTGAACAATCGATTCAACTGAGCTGTCATATTTCGAACTCAAGTTTTAAATCCTTATGAGCTTTACTTACTTGACTTACTTAACTTTCAAATACAACAGGCATACCGTAGTACTTGTATGAAAACGTTAATAAACATTTGTTCACTTATTATGATCGATATCAAGAGAATTTGAATAAACTATAAAAGGAATACAATATATATGTGTACGACTATAATAATTATTTGACTCCTAAATCTCTAAGCACAATCGTTTACCTGCATTCTGTGGAATACGATGCGTCTCATGCGGCGTACCATAGAAAATTCAAGATATTTTCAGATCGGTTGAACACCAAAATAAATTCAAGGCCTTAGGTTATCTACAAAAGAATAAGCTTTGAGATCTTTTTTGATGCCTTCACACCCCCATACACACACTAATATAGGGTCATCGCACTCAACAAATTTTTAATGGGGGTTACACATGTTGCAACAAAATCACGCGACATCGCTTTCATCGTTCCAATATGGTGTTGTCCTTAAATAACCACGCCTGCTATACTAGGAATTTCGGTCAACGGTTTAGATTTTGGTGCAACCAGATTAACTGGAAATTTCAAAATATGTTGCAGCCGTGTTCACGCGATGATTTGTTGCGCGCGATGTTGCAGAAGTAGAGCACAATTCAACTCCTGAAATGTTGCACGCAATGTTGCGTGCAACAAGTTTCAGGGGTGGACAGAGCTTGCAACAATTCTGTTACTCGCAGTGTTGCAAGAATGCATTTAAAGAATCGGCGATGAAAACTAAAAATCTCTCTGAAATCGAGAGGTCAATCATGTTATTTGGGAATTAAAACTGTGACGCCTTGATTGGTGGAGCTATTGTTGGAGTGAATCTATTTATTGTCAACAGTTTCTTGGACGACAGAATAAACATTTTCCCAAGGGATGTCCGGAATTTTGTTCGAATAGCCCAATTTAGATACTTTGGTCGAGTGATCGCACACAATATCTGGATCGAGGCTCTGGGGAAACTACTAAAAAGAATAATTACGATTATTTCATTGTTTCCCAAGATCCTCGATCCAGATCTTATTGTGTGCTATCACTCAAGCAAAATATCTTAAGTACCACAGTAACGATAGTTCTACATATTCATTTGAAAATGTCATAAGGATGATACAAGAACAATTCATTTTTTAAAATGCTATTTACATAAAAATATCACTGATGGCATGCTATGGCATACTATAATGGCAATAACAATAAAATCTTGCATTTTACTACTGCGTATGTTTAGCACACAGCCTGGGGTCCCTTGGTCGCTCCAGCTGCCTGTTGTGATATTTTATTCTTCATTCGTTCAGCCATTCCTGGAAGTCTAGAGAAGTAGTTCCTGGCCAGTAGATGCTTGTGGAGAATCTTTCCAATAAACATACGACCATAAGCCTGGACGGAGAAAGTAAATATGATATTAGTAGATTATCATGTGCTTTTAAGGGAGGGGGAGCCAGAGACGGGTAGGGGAAACAAGGTAGAACCTCTTAAAGGGGGCTATTAGGAAAGCACGAGGACTTCACGATCTTTTGACCAAGATGTAGGTAAGGGGCACAAAATTCACTGAGTATAAACAAAAGATTAAATTACTAAGGCGTGGCCATTACCTCTGTAACATTATCTAGTTTACTGTGCGCTTTAGCTTCTTCCTTAGTCAGTAGGATACAGTTCCATGGTGACCATTCCTCGTGCTTGTTCCATCGCACCAAAATGAGGTCAAATAAATCAGCGTGTGCACTCAAAGCACTCTGGGAATTCCAAATATTCTCAACCAAATATCGCAGGTCCGGCTCCTGTCACGAGAATCACAAGAAAGAATAATATTTGCATCGGGTTAGAATGTAACATAAACTGTCGTAGAAAAATACCACGCATTTTGATGTTTATAAGGACTGCAGGAAAATCAGGAATCTATGCGTTCAGTCTGGAATGCGCCTCGGCTGGTCAATGGTAAAGTTTGAGTAGCAGAATTGGTAGGTTGCAGATTCTTTGATTTTTTCCCCATTCTTTCGGTTGAAACAAGTGCACCCATCGATATGTTAGATTAGATCCACACAATGAAATATGAAACGGAGATATCTAATATAAATGTACAACATTCAAAATTTCTCTATTGATAAAATGTTAGACGAACCTGCATCAAGTAAGCGATTTGAGATCCATCATCGAAGCTCTCTTCTGAACGTCGTAATCCCTTCAACATGTTTCTGTATTGCAACAAGTCTTGTCGAAGGCGAGCATCGTTGTCGAGTTTAATGCACTTCCGGCAACGCCCAACGACACTGAAGTAATAAGAAACATTCTGTTAGTAAAAGAAGAATAAGAAATACATCAGATATTTGATTATTCGAAGTGGTGTCCTAGTAGTTCGTTAACAACTTTCCTGACAAGACGAACGCAAATATCTTGGCCATGTAATGACACCAGAGTGCTCAATATCAGAAAGGTCAGTAACTTTGGACATCTTATCTTGCAGAGAGCTGCATTTCACTAGCCCCTAGAACGTTTTATTCGCACAAGCGTCGCCTTGAATTACCTGGAGTTCAGTGACAACTTAAACTCAGTGGAGGGAAGATATCTGTTACAACTTGGACAGAAATATATATTTTTTCTCAGAACAGTCGGGTCTTGAGGTACCTGCAAAAAAACATGTCCGTTAGAGCATAAACTATAGATCGGCGCAAAAAAACCTCACACGGATACCATAATCAAATTCAATTCACCTTGGCGTAAAACGTTTTCTAAAGTGTTTTGCGGTGGGTGTGGCAATGATAGACTAGACGGTAACCTACCTTGATCAAACGTGCAGCCTCTGGGTTGAAGAGTGGTGTCTTGCAGTATTGTAAAAACAATGTAGAGATTCTTTTACGAAGACCTTAACGGAATATATCAGTTACAGTGTCAGTGCCAGTTCCAAACTCAGAGACAAGGAACCTCGGCACTGAACCTATATGTTAAATATTCCCGCTTTAAATCAGCCCGACGCCTTTCTGTGGAGTTTTCCTAACTAGGCATTACAATTGTTGAAGAATTCAAACGGAATTCGAGAACATTTGAGTAGAAAATTGATTTCGAAGTTTAGAATCTTCCAATTTATCAATGAAAACTGGGAGCAAATAATATTCGGATTCAATATTCGAATAATGAAACCACTGGAGCAGATTTCGTCTGACTGTGAAAAGCTCACGGCACGATCGGTGCCGTAAGTGCACCTTGCCGCGCCCGTGATGTTTTCTAGAATCTTGCCGTGCCTTGTCATGCCTTGACCGTGTTACGACCGTGTTCGTGCCGCACAGTCATACGAAAACTGCTTTAATGGAGCCCAGGGATGCATGCTTGAGCTGGTTTGACTGTAAAACGTAGATTAGATTCAAGCGTACATTCCACGTCTTTTCTCACCTTCCAAGTTGTTTTCCTTGACTCCCCGCATCAGTAAATCGGCTTCTCTATCAATCAACTCAATAATCTCATGAGTTAGTTTACAATCATGTTCCTTCACAGTGTGCTTGAGTGTCAAGAGTACGTCCAGTCGCTCATCTTGTGTAAGGTACTTCATACATAAGGTATTATAAATGTCTCTTAGCTCCTGTGCTCGGATGGTGTAAGGTGTATCCATCTCTGTTATCTTGCCATCAAATGCTCTCCATCGTTTTGGTGCTGCAGCCTATGATACAAAAAAAATCACAATTACCTCTGCGTTGTTGAGTCTATTCTTTGGGTATGACATCATTATGTTGATAAAAATATTTGGTTTCTCTTATTGTAGTAAGGGATGCACACAAAAAAATAAAAAGGAATATAAAATGTGTAAATAGGTTTTATTTATTAAAGAGAACTTGGAAGAGCAACTTTTGGAAATAAATTTTAAGATCATAATCTTCATTTAAAAAAAAAAAAATAGCAGTGTCCTCCCAGACGTTTTTATATAAAGAGGAGTTAACGGCATGTAAATCTGCATATATATAGTTTTGGTAATGATCCTAATACAATGAAAAACCCCCAAATAATGTTTTCAAAAAGCCCTTCTTCTTTTCCTTATTCTGACTCAGCAAGTAGAAGGAATTACCTTGTCAAGAAATGATTTGACTTTCTTGTCCATGTTCTCATTGCTGGCAGCAATCTTGTGCCTGTCAATTGATGCAATGAGGTAGGCTTCCTGTTCAACTAAGCCAATCAAGGCAGCTTTATGCTCAGGACCAGAATACAGCTGTTCAATCCTCTCCATTTCTTCAAGACGCCATTCTAGCAAGACAGAAATGCATTGAGTCAGTCTATACTACATGTCTCAGTCTCCTATATTTGTCAGAAGTTTTGTCAGAGGAAGAAGTAAAAAAAAAAAGATATCCAACTTCCAGGAGACTGAGTTCTCAGATGTATATACAATCATTAACCTTAAAGAACATGCACTTGAGTTCTCATGCCATTCTCATGTTCTGTTCATGTGCATATATGTATCCAACCTTAAATTTTGTTATATTGAAGTCTCAATTGCCTTTTGTGTATTAGAGCAGATTTCCTATGACTGTGAAAAGCTCATGGCATGACCAATGCTGTAAGTGTACTTTCCCATGATGGTGATGTTTTCTATAATTTTGACTTTCCTTGATAATGCCTTGACTGTGTCACAACCATGTTTGTGCTGTGAGCTTTTCACAGTTAAATGAAATCTGCTTTTAAATCATTATAAAGTAAAGTAAAGTACAGTAACTTTAAGGTTGTTAGTTCCTTCAGCTACAAGGCTGATGGTGTGCTGATGGTGTGCACTTTACCCCTTCTCTCCATTAGTGTTACATTTTAAGGGTATTTAAAGCTAATGTTTAAAGACAAAGATTACAGAGAAGTTGAAACAACTGTGCGAGGTCACTGAGGATCAAGCTACGGACCTCTCATATAGCAGGCAGTGCACTAACCAACTCAGGCACACTTACTCCTATATCTTATATCATTATATGTCACCTCTCCTACTTACTCTCTAGATGTGAATACAGAAGATCAAAATCTTCTTTGGTTTTAGGATTTAGCCTTCTATCCCATTCCTTTCTTATTCTTTCAGCTTTCTCTTTCAACTTCCTTATCTCCTCTTGTCTTTCCCATTCCAGTTTGATTTGTTGATCTCTTCTTAGGTTTTGTACATATCTCATAGCTAGCCATCTTCTCCAGTAAGTCTGAAGGATGATCACCTGAAATCAGTGAACAGAGGGTTGTCATGCTTGCAGGACTCACATTAATAAATTAGATGCATGTGTAATTAAAGAACACAATGTATGAGATCAGATAAGATACTATTAAAACTACACCTTTTCCAGTCGCTTTTTATGGTAGACCTCAGCTGTTTCATATTTTCCAGGAATAAGTATTTTGTCTGTGACATTAGACACATAACATCCCTCTTTGGTCTGGAACAAAATTATTAAACATTAGTTACTCTTACTTACATATGAACATAACATTTTAAAAGTTATACTTAGATGTTATAATCTAGACTTACCATCTGTGTGGAAGTGGTATTTGTAGTTTGTTGTTGTCTGTTCCTCATTTTGTATGTTTGGGTGTCTCGATGGAAGCGTTCTACTGGTGATGGTACTCTTATCTTTGGTATGGTTTGTGCAGTTGCATTGTGATATTCAGTGCCTGTAAGCCTATGCTTGAATCCTCCAAGAAATGCTTTTTTTCTGTCTTCGTAGACAATATGTACTGTAATTTCTACAGGTTTGCCATCTATATTGAAGAAAATAAGGTTTTAATTCCTCATAATTCTTTATTTATGAATTTGTTATAGGAATGCTGTACAACAGATAAAGTGAAACTTAGTACAATCATGTAGAAAAAGCAAAAGGTTGGTAGAGCATCGGTCTCTTGTGCGGAAGGTCGTGGGTTCAAGCCCCGGCCGGACCAACACTCAGGGTCTTAAAA
>WUAP02203327.1:0-20985 GCA_015163945.2 Stichodactyla helianthus | reverse complement strand
AGAATAAGAATAAGAATAAGAATAAGAATAAGAATAAGAATAAGAATAAGAATAAGAATAAGAATAAGAATAAGAATCGTTTTTCCTTAGCGTTTTCACACTAATTGAGGCTAAAAATTAAATTTAATTTAAATAGAATTGCGAATTACTAAAGAAAAAAGATTATTTAGATTGCGTTTCCGTTTATCCTTGTGCATGTCTTGCACGTAAACCACGCTTGTTGTATCTTGGTTGTATTTGGGTGACTTTTCGCTTATGTTTCAACATTTTCGAGCTACTACAGCTACGACAACAACAGCTTTCAACCTGCTAGAAGTAGTTTCAAGGACAACCTACATTTACGTATTTAATAAGGCATAACCATCCAGCACAATAATAATAATCGTTTGTTCTGTGCTAGAAATCTCCAGTGTTCTGTTCTTGCTTAATATTCGCATTAGGTACCTATATTCCGTGCAATATAAACTATTCAGCTCGCTGCACCATAAAAATACAAACCGTTGGTATTATATATTTCATCATTTTAAACCTTCTTAGTCTCTAATAGTCAAATCAATTTATAATTAGTATCAAATTAGCGCCTTCGTAAGCAGCCGAGGGCAACAATTTACACGCAGAATTAGGGTTTTGTTTAATATCTAACAAGAAATCTGGGCCAATGCGGATTTAAGACCTATTAGCATCCGGTAGATTTTTCTTTTTCTTTTTTCTTTTTTTTTTTTTTTTTTCTTTCTTTCTTTCTGTTTGTTTGTTTCTAGGATACGAAAGCTCACAACAGTCACCAGGTTTTAAGCTAACATATAACTAGTTTTGAATTGTCACGTGTAAATTTCCTGTAAAGGTGCCAATATCATTAGAGGCTGATAGCTATGGTGCTGGTTAGTGGATACCTTGCAAGCACGCCAGAGAGCTTCCCTTATCAAGACTCTCGACTTCTCTTCCGTTATGAGGACCAAAACATAGAAGGATATCCTAAAGGGTACTCAGTATTTAGTGATAACGAAAGCACAAAGTCTCAATCGTAGAAAAACTTAGCTAGAATAATTAAAAGTTGAAAGATACTCATCTCCTTCGACAATTTTCTTTTATCTCAAACGTTATCGAAACAATATTTGATGCTTTACAGTCACATGATGCTTTATTGGAATATGTATGTGGAGTTGACTAGCAACTGACATAGACTTTTATGAATTCAAGTAAAATTGTCAGTAAATATTTCGCTATTGACAGACACTCTTAGAATTTTTAATAGTGTTTGTAGTGTATACATCCAGCCATTTTGTAAAATTCAAGTACTACGGTCTAAAAAAGTGGCTTGAAAATATTGAAGTTGTTGAGTTGGTGATTTGTTTGTTTCTCTGTTTTATATTCATTCTTTATTATTTCTTTTTACAGCAAAATATCCTCTGAAAGTGAATGCATCGCATTCATCGGCAAAATAAGTGAAAAACTAAAATTGTCACGAATAAAAATTCAAACAAACAAAAAAAAAAAAACAAAAAAAAAAAAATTGGCCCTCTCAAACCAACAATACAAATTGAATTCATTTGTGGCTGATAAATAGTGAGTAAATTCATTTGAATGAGCAATACTCTGTTTTAATATTATTATGGTATATATTCTTTTATTGGTAATGTTAATCTTAACTTGTTTTTCCATTTTTTTAAATAAAAATTCTAAAAGTTACCCTTCCTAGCAGAGCAGTTCCTGTATTAAGATACCAGATAAAAGCGGACAACATTATAACTTATTGGCTTGAATGCTAAAATTAAAATTATTAAAAAGTTAATAATTACGAAAGAAATAGAAAACATTTGAAAATGAATTATGATAAGCTCCAAAGTTATATGGAAAGAACCACCTGCTGATGAAATTTTCTTTCTCGGTTGTTGTGGAGACATGATTCGTTCTCTATCATGGTGGCAGAAGTCGAATAAATTGGTGTCTTGTCCTCGCTACTGACAAAAAAACAAAGGCAAGCATCTTTAGCAGTTACTGGCTGAGGTAATTCTGAAAACATATATAACTGTTTGAATTACAGTCAAATCCTTAGAGGGCTAGAAAGAGCAAAAGCTTTTAAAGGCCAGTTCCTGCAGGGAATTTATAGAAAATCATTATTAACCTCTTTGCCTCGGAACCTGAAGTTCATCTCTCTCCTTAAGTTCTTAATTTTTTCCAACAACTATTATACACTTTTAAAACAATTTTAGTCTTCATACAAAAAATTTATTTCAACAATCGCTTGACGAAGTTGTGCAAGCACAATTTGATTTCATCGTTTCTAGACTTATTACTAAACATGCAATTGAAAAAAGGAGAAAAAACTGTCTACGTAAACCAATATATTGGTGTTTATTTTTAGTCAACATCTGCTTAAACACCTGGTAGTAGCTTAATAACTTTTTGCATTCTGAGTTCGAAACGTTTTGGAATTATGGTTAACGAAAAAATCCTCTCAAACACAACAGTAATAGTCGACATGCTCATGTTGTGTAGCCAGTCATGCAGAACTGAAAGGCTTTTAGTTCTAAAGGTTTACTTATCCTTTCGAATAAAGTTTCTTTAAAGTTTCTACAGATCACAGTTGAGTTTCAATCGCTGGATGATTGATTTTGTCTGGATTCGTTTTTCAAACAATAAATTCAGGTTTTCATCGTTGTTATCAGTCTTTGTCTTCTTAAATCTGTAGCTCAAATAGGAACTTTGAAGTTTCTGGGGGTTCTTCCCAATAACAAAACAGCCAGCGTAATAAAAAAGAAGAAAAGAATCGGAGAAAAAAAGAAAGAAAGAAAAAGAAAAAAAAAAGGAAAAAAGAAAAAAGAAAAAAAGAAAAAGAAAGAATGATAAGACCATAGAAACTTTGGTCTTCGTTTAATAGATTCATCCGAAATGAGCTTCTGGGCTGAAATTGTTCCGTCTTACCACCGCGATTGAATAAATGTGTGTTTTGGGGAGATAAAATTAGGGGAAAAAAGTCTTTTTTTCATTTATGATAAGAACTGTTTTCAAGGTCTAAATTATATCGTAGAACACAAGAATACATTCCACTTAAAAAAGTCAAACATCAAAATTATATTCTTAGCTGGCCGATCGAGCATGTGACAATCAGAAGAACTGACGATTATCATAACACGACCCTACATGTAAAAATCTCGCGTCAGTGGGTTTCATTTAGTTTGGACCCAAGATCAGCGAGACCTATATATATAATCAGGTTTGATCTCTGGAACTGTTGTTACTATAACCAGCAAGAATCATGTCAATCACGCTCAGAGGCTGTCAGATGATATTCATCTAATTTTAGCGCCATCTACAAGACGTTATAGGCCGCATTCAAACCACGATAGCCAACTGGTTATTCTTTACCAAAGAAAGTGAGTTTTTATTATTTTACTAGAACTAATGAACAAGTTTGAATTTCTAGTCAGCAGTAGTGGGTACAACTTCGGATGTGAAAACAGTAATCAAAACACACAACAGCAGGGGCCGGAGGTCTACAGGTACCGGGTGGAATTAGATCTATTGTGACACAATAGAAACTTTAAATTATACTTTATATAAAGGCCTGGAGTTGCATGCTACTGCACTGACATTGAATAGTATTGTATGTAAGAGCATAGTTAGTTTATTAATTATGGTGACAGTTACAAATGTTTAACACTTTGAGTAAAAAAAAAAAAGAGAAAATATTAAAATAAAGTCGACATGAATCAAATTTTTGTTAAGCTATAGGTTATGTCTGCCTCTTTGAATTCAGAATTGAGATGCGAAGGATTTTGACAAGTATGCACCTATTTCAGTAAGTTATCGGTCGGCGTTCTGAAATCTGAACCAGACAATTCGCCAGCGCAGATCATCGCTGGCCTCGTATTTAGTATTTACTGATTACAAACTTCTAAAAGATTTAAAAAATTATAACTTTTTAAATTGAAATTTAAAATTCACGGCTCGTGCCCTCAATAGACCTCTTTACCTTCGTTGCTTTGTTTACCCATTTTAGACCACGTGATGTGGGAATAAATTATTTCTTATGTTAATAGGTTAACATTTTCATAATAAAAGAACAATTCCCAAGAGAATGTCACGTGGTCTGAAATGGGCAATTTGCATACGAAGGTAAAGAGGTCTATTCCTCTCGGTATCAGATTTCAGATTTTATATCCGACCGACAACCTTTTTTTTTTTTAACTAGGTATCCATAAGTATGGATCCTACATGTCAACGACGAAAATTCATACATGATAAATTCAGTTCATTTGACAAAATTCACCCATTACTCAGTGCATGCATTGCATTCTGTGTAGAAAAAGCGGATTGATAGTGGTGTGAGGGGATACTGGGAAACAAGCAACATACGGGAACTTTTGATTACGGTGTTCGGGTACAACACAGAAGCTCGATGAAGAAGTACTCGGAGTGAATATCAGTAATAATCAAGGGCATACATTGCAAAAAGAATTTCATTTAACCACCATTTTGACCATAGAAACCATTAAAATCATAAAGTAGTAAATATTGTAACAATCCAATATAAATATCAATGTTGGAACAATCTAATACCTAAAGGGAAGCGCAGACGAGTATTATAGACCAATATACGTTTTTTCAGGATGAAATGTCTCCTTAAAAGACGCCGACTAACAGATATTAAATTGTAAAAACGATTGAACAGATCGAAGACCTAGATTTAATAAAACATTTATAGGTGTTGACTTTGTTAGTGGTTTTGTTTGGATTTGATTCTAACCTGAGACAGCTGCAGTAGTGAATTGAAAGAAACCAATAAAAAATTGATGTAAGAAATTGTTGTCGAGGGGATCTCTCTGACGATTTTCAATCTCTAACTATACGTCATTACTAGGTGATAAATTAATATTAATCATGATTATATAATTTAGGGCTTAATAATAATTTCTAAAGCTATCTGTGTGATAGTATTGATCCTGTTGATTCTACTGTATTAATGCTGCCAAATACGGTGGCCGAGAGAGTTCACCCAAAGTCAAAATGCATGATTCACTTCGACTTCGGTCACTTTGACTTTACTCACTTTGGATTTTGGCATGAAGTACAATCGGCCGAGAAGGTTCACTACAGGTTACTTTGTATCATTTCTGTGTACTAATGCAGCAGTTAATTTATATTACAAGTAAACTTAACGAAAAAACAGCAAAAATAAACGATTATTTGAGTAACTCATCTTCGTCGGCCACTTTGTTCTGCTATTTTCAATGCAGGATACCTGTGGTGAACCTTCTCGGCTGATTGTACTTCATGACAAAATCCAAAGTGAGTAAAATCCGGCAAAGTGACTAAATCCGAAGTGAGTAAAATCCTGCAAAGTGACTAAATCCAAAGTGAGTAAAGTCAAAGTGACCGAAGTCGAAGTGAATCATGTGAAATTTGTAAAAGAATAAGTGGCGAGTTTGTCTTTAACGTTTTTGATTTTCGATTTTCGATTTTCGACACTTTTGCATTTTGACTTTGGGTGAACCCTCTCGGCCACCGGCCAACAGTATTGATCTATTAATGTATATAAATAATGATAATGATATCATTGTACTAGTTACTAATCTATAATTCTGACACCATGAACGTAAATAACTGTGTACACTGCAGGTTTCTGGTGCACAAGTGCATTCCTTTCCTAAACTTTAATCCGATCCTGTCTAGACATTTTTGTGTGCCCGCTCACTTTTGTATTTAGAAAAGTGTCGGGGATAAACGTGGCCGACGTGCAGCGATCAAACACAGTTTCAGGACCTGCATGTGACATACTGAAAACGTCTTTGAACTTCCTCGCCTAGGTGCACGTCACATGTGTCACGTGGTTTTGGTTTCAAAAGCACCGTACGTCGTATCGAAAAAGGATTTTAAGCACCAAACTTATAGATTTTAGATTTTCTTCAGAAGAAAGTCAAAGATTTCGATGATACAGCCATCAATGCTCTCCATCAGATGATCCACTTAACAACGGCTTTCTGTGGTGGTTTTTCTTCAGGGAACATATATAACGCGCGCTCTGATTGGTTAGTGTGTGTTGTGTATTCCGCATAACTCGATTGACTGCACGCTGGGTGTTCACCATTTCTTGAATAAGCCATTATCTTTAGTTATAAGAAATTAAGCAAACCTTTCAACCGGTAGCGAGTAGCTAGTACACATGCAATCCTTTTCAGGTTTTAGTTAAAGCCGATATTACTTATATTTGTCGTCGATACCAGGCTTCAATATACTCACGAATTCTGTGATGCTAGGCAATTCACGGTTCCGAAATTGCATAGTTACTTTTATTACGTCGTTGACAAGCCAACGGACTGATAGAAAACTGCGCACCTTCTCTACACGAGCAAGTCCTTGACAAGTTTTTCTTGACTAGGAAAACATTGTTCGTGTAGATGGTATTAAAATGAACAATTTTCCCTTGAGAAGGAAAAGCTGGCATGCTAGCTATTTCGTTGACAAGGAAAATCTGTCAAGCACAAACTTTCTCAACAAAAGCAATTTGATCAACAAGGAAACTGTGGCAAGGAATATCATTGAGTTTAATTTTCTTCACTGATCGAAGGCATTGCAGGCACAACCTAAACTTGTCAAGGAAATCTACATCATCTACACGAGCAAGAAAACCTTGTCAATGAGAAAATTTACCAACTCTCTCTCACTAAGTGGCTAACAACATACAGCCAATCCTCAATAGCGTATGGACTCGACATGATAAATCCCATTTCTGCAAATTTTCTACAAATATGTGTACAAAGTGTTGTACAACATTTTATTACACATTTAGGGTCGATATCCGTGTGATAAAGCCGTGAATAAAAACCATATCAGTGAAGTGATACGATATCACTTCACGGTAAACTGTCCAATAATATCTTGAACAATAAAATATTTTTCTGTGTTACTGTACCGACTCTAAATGTGTAATAAACAACCAGCTGAGCGAACAACAAGCTGCGCAAAGCATTGTTGGACAAAACCTCTTGCCTCACTCTTTGTTTTCAAAATCATTTATCGCGTGCTTTTTGGATAACACAAAGATAAAATTTCACTTTTTTAAATACTTTTGGACTTTTCTAGGACTCAAAATACGTCGGATTAAATTTCAATTGTTTTCAGGTTAAAAATCGTGCTCTTCGTATTCGCTTGGATGATCACGAAACAATGGTTTCAAGTCGAGGCCGAACTTGATTCTTTTGTTTATCAAGGCCAACCTCGATTTAAAACTATTGTTTCGTGATCATCCAAGCGAATTCGGGAAAGGTCTATTTATTTTCGTTCTCGCTCGTTCGCAATATGATGGAAAACTCGTGAATAAAAACGATAAGCTCTTACATGTCATAATCTCTATAGATTCATAAAGATAAAAGATAAGAGTTTTCCTAATTTCTAAATCTAATAAAGAAAGACATTCTACCAGGTAAAGTTGCCAGTACAGTCCTATCCAAGAGGTCTAATAGAGATTTCCGTTTTACAAGCTCTTGTCACTAACAGTAACATTGGCTTATTTCCATATTGCTATAGCTTGCATAAAGTCATGACTTCTTAACTGAATATAAAGATTCATTCAACTGCAATGCCTTACTTCCCGAAATGTTGATTCTGGAGTTTTTTTTCGTCATAGTTTCGTAATGATTTTAATTTGGGACCATACATCCAGACTCGATTGCTGAAGCGTCGTATGGCAGGGCGAAACCATTCACGGGTCAGCTGGAGATTTCGGCTCCAACACCGCTATCCATAATGACTAATCAGGGAGCTCGGCCGAAGCCTAAAGGGAGAGGTTGTCGGCCATGTAAGATTAACCCCTTGCTATGATCAGTGAAACTCGCTGTCTCTCTGTCTCTCTGGGAACTAGTTCTCTTTTGTCGCTTTGTTCCATGTGGGAGGCAATAGAAAGGTTGGGACATGCGCAGATCATAATGAATGCAGAGCAAGTAAAGCATTCAGTTTCGTCATTCTTAAATAAAAGATATATTCTACAATGCCCCAGGATACTTTGGCACTATTAGTGACAAATTAGTGTTTGTGCCGTTAAATCGGAAGTCTCTAATCTCGCCCACCTTTATAGTTTACCCAAGACGCATAAACCACAACTATCGATGCGTCCAATACTATCTGCAGTTGGGACTTACAATTACAATCTGGCTAAATGGTTGGATAAAAAGTTGAAGCCTTTATCCACCATCATACAATTTCAAATATCTTTCAATTTGCTGAGGACCTCGTGAAATTAAATGCTAATGAGAACGACATCTTAGTCTCGTACGACGTTACCGCCCTATTCACGAACGAAGTGCCGGTCGACGAAACCATCGAGTTACTCACAGTCAAAGCATTCGAAAACAACTGGTTCAACAACACGCATAATTTGAATATCTCAAGAACGGAGCCCATCGCTACATTATCTCTTTGTTCATATAGTTGGCCATCGAACTGGAACAGTTGGTTCTTAGCAGCCATTTCTGAGGTGTTTAAATTCTCACTAACGACGCAAGCATAAGCTCAAGCAACATACGCAGACTCAGTAGGGTACTGCTCATTAGCGGTGTTTGTCTTTTCTCACACCTCAGTCTTGATAATTTTACGATATCATGGCCAACCTTCCAATAACTGCTTCGTGTCGCCTTCGATTACTCGTCACCGTGTTACACTTTCGAGTTAAATTACGCTGATAGGTGTATTATTCCGCTGCAGTCTAATCGATTAATCAACACGTCGTCTAATGGCGAATCTGCCATGCTTCAAATTAATACCAATTATGAAGCTCGTCTGTTTTGCATTTACTACAACAGAACTTCAACCCAACAAACATATACATTTAAATAATGTGATTCGTAATTATACTGCGTCCAGTTTCTTTTGACATGTAATATTAAAACTTTTTAATACAATTTTCACTGAATTACCGATTGGATTCGAGTTCATTTTCCTTGACGTAGACTAATTGTAAATTACGTTTTTGAAGCCTATTTGGAAATAGAAGCGTCAGATGTCCTACTGTAAGGAAAGAGAAGAAGACCACTTATCTACCATGCAGTTTAAAAACAGGTTTTACCAATTCATGTTGTTCCACTGATAGGCATAAATCGCTTCAAACTCGAAAAAAACGCGGATCTTACGTCAGCGGCAAGGGATACGTTTTTTTTTTTTTTTTTTTTTTTTTTTTCTCTCTCTCTCTCTCTCTCGTCGCGGAATCACTGACAATGAGTAAGTGTAAGCAGGTTGTTAAAAATATAATAACATCCTATAGTTTGGATCTGTTTGAACCAACGTAAACGAATGTATAGTAATTAGGGTGAATGTTACCAGAAGTAGCCCAGTAAGGTTGTTTCAATTCCGGCAACTTTTTTTCAAAAACGACGATGAAAGTCACTATTACATCACTGAGGCTTTTTCGCTCATCGGGGAGTTACGACTGGCATGGTTGAAGCTAAGATTAAGGGATTACGTGGAATGTGCATCAAAACAGATATGACAGCTACGCGATTTCTTACACTGTTTTCCTATGTTTCACAACTGACCCCTAGCTGAACTGTGATTCACATTTCCTGAACCAAACGAGCATAGCTTGGAGAACTTCTAAAATGATCTTTATCTAAAATCTGGATTTCATAATCATTTTGTATTTTTAGGCAAAGCGACCAGCAGCATGAATTCCCGGGTTATGTACGACGAATTGGCAAGAGAATGGAGAAACGGAAATCCCAGCGTTACAACCAAGTCGTTTCATCTCATCCAGGATGTAAAGGTAAGAAATTATTATTATTATTATTATTATTATTATTATTATTATTATCATTTTTTAGCTCCAGTCTTTCTTTTTCTCGTGACCACTGAAATGCCGCAGACTGGTAACCATAGAAACTATAGAAGTTACAGGTATATTGGTCTTAGCACGAAGAGTATTTCTCCGAGTAAAACTCCTGATAAACTTTACGATTGGCTTGAATGAACCTCAGTCAAATGTAGAATTTACTCAACATTCAAGATTCGTCCGAGCATTCAGTCATACTCAATCTCCCGGTCCACTATCGACAGCGCACGACTAGACCACAGGTATCCCAAGCTCAGTATTTGTGTCGTTCGAACTATAATGTATGGAGTTTCTACACCACGTGTAAATATGAACTAAAATTTCATTTGAAATATAAAATTTTGAAAACCTTCTTGTTTGTACCGATCTCCTGTAGGTCTGAGATAAGTTTGAGGCCAATCCGTTCAGTATTTGACGAGTTACACTGAATTTTGTTATAATAATAAAAATAATAAAAATAATAATAATAATAATAATAATAATGATAATAATAATAATAATAATGATAATAATAATAATAATAATGATAATAATAATAATGATAATAATAATAATAATAATAGTAATAAATCATATCTATATAGCGCATCCTAAATCCTCGATGCGCTTTACAAGGAACAATACAATATGTATATAAATATATGAAATAATAATAATAATAATAATAATAACAATAATAATAAATTATGAAAATATGATAATAAAAGAAAACTATTAAAAATAAACGGATCGGAAAACAAAAGTTTTGAGAGCAGATTTAAAAGTATTAAGAGTTTCGCTAGATCAATACAAACAAGAAGGTTTTCAACATTTTATTTCAAATGAAATTTTAGTTCATATTTATATATTGTGTAGAAACTCCATACATTTACTGTAGTTCAATGGCACAAATACTGAGCTTGGGATACCTGTGACTAGACTAGCGATGGTACTTATGCCATATGACGTCATCTTCCGCCATTCACTGCAACAGATGTGTGTATCAGTTTTTCATCAGTGTCAAATTATGTCACTCGGTGTCAAAGGTTTCGAGTTTATTGTTCTCATTTCCGTTGTCTCTGGATAGATAAAAAAGTCGAGATGCGTCGCATGCACATTCTTGAACTTCAAATCATAATGACGAATCGTGTTCATCCGAGTTGCCACTTAGTCTGTTATTCTGGACGTTAGAAAACTTTGGGAAAGTAAACGGAGATGAGACTTCTGTAACTAGACTCAAAAGAGGATTTTACCAATAGAACATGAGCTCCAGTAATAGATTTCAAAGTTTATCGCAGGCGGCTGTGTTCGCGAGCAAAATGCAAGCAAGTTCAGGTCGTGGTGAATCAGAATCAGAACTCGAGCCGACCGAGTTGGTTCTTTCTCAGGAAGAATTGGTGAGTGCGTCACTTAGTTAACTAGATTCCCGATTTTTCTGGATTCTTATCATAAAGAAAATTTTTATTTTATCTATTTATTTTTTATTTATTTTTTATTAGTCCTTGTATAAGCACTTCGCGTTGTCTTAATGGCGATCGAGTGTAATGAATAACCATTGCAACAAGTGATCTCATAGCATCAAATCAAAACGAAATTAAACACCCTATACTGTAGCTTATATATATTTTATAAATTATTTGTTATTTAATTGTTTATTTATTTATTCTTCAAATCATTTTTCTATTTATTCTTATTTATTTTTTCGTACGAAATTCTTGAGTATCAGTTAACGTTGATAAAAATAATAGCTTTTCAAGTGCTTCTATCTTTAGTATTACTTGTTAATTGGATTGCCCGAAAGGAAAACTAGCTACCTGGGCCAAGGGATTCATATTCCGGCCTACCGCATGTTGCGTGCCTTACTTTATTCGAGATATACGAAGTTTCAAATCTTTAATACTTTAAAAACACCAAAGTATTACTTACTATTCATTTGTTATTTTGTTTCTTCTTCTCCGCCTGCTCCTTCCGAGTTAGTCTCTTTCTTCTTATGTCCCCGAAACCCTAGGGGGGGAAATAGGATTTTTTCGCCATTAAAAGAGGAAAACTTAAAGTGAGAAATAGCAAGCATGGTAGACTGAAATAGATAACATTTGAATTTAAATTTGAACTTTTTTTGATCTAATACAGTGTCCAGGCTGTCTGGGAGTCCATTTACAGCTATGTATGATCGGTCAGAAGTGGTCCACGTCTAGCGTCATACCATGATGTCTATAAGTCTATGAAACTGAATCTATACATAACTGTTTCGCTACCGGAACAGTGAGATTTAGCGTTTGTCTACACATATTTTCACTTTCTGTCTGCAAAATCAATCCTTCGATAATTTTTCTAGATTTTTCACTTTTCTCAGTTTTGATCCGGCAACTGATATTCAATTATATTCATCCTAATTAATGATCAAATTTAAAAACAAAAATTGTATAAGATAGTACTAGCATTCGTAATAATTTTCTTCCGATGCCCTTTATTGACTTGATGAGGTATCTACGGAGCCCTGCAGGCATGTTACCTATATTAACATTTCATCTACTTGTGAACTGTTCATTCAAAGCAAACTGCTAATACATCCCATGTACAAGTCCTGGCTTATGAATAAAAATCAGAACTGTCAGTTTTCCAACTCGGAACTATATAAACACAACATCATGTACTGGATATGTGTAACATTAGGTGTAATGTATATTCTAGCCGCTAGCATAAAATTCTGACGATGTTGACGATTGTTTATTTCATTATTATTAATACACTTAAATTGTTTTTTTAATCTTAGAACATGTTATAACTAAAAAAACTCAAGGATATCGTTAACGTGAATTACAATATATTAAGACTACTGGTTTTTGTTTGTGAGTTTGTTCGTGGGTAGATTTTATCCCCCTACGCCTTGTTTTCGAGAATTGTTTAGCTTGCCAAATTCTTGAGTATAGGTTTACTTAAAACCATTAGATGCTCGTAGCAGATTCTGTAGTGAGGATCATATATATGGAAAACAAGTTCTAGCATGTTTGAATACTACTGTGGTGTTCATTACAAAATATAAATTACACCCGCTATGCGACAAAAACAGAGCACTGCCTTTCGACGATATCGCTCTTAGGCCCGGTTCAAACGTCGAACTTTCCATGAGCCGAACCTAATTACATCAAAGAAGACCGCCTAATTTTCCATTGTTTTCAATGAGTT
This sequence comes from Stichodactyla helianthus, assembly GCA_015163945.2. Lineage (NCBI taxonomy): Eukaryota > Metazoa > Cnidaria > Anthozoa > Actiniaria > Stichodactylidae > Stichodactyla > Stichodactyla helianthus. The sequence goes on along the minus strand of WUAP02203327.1, from coordinate 8,000 downwards.
CGGTTCATGGAAAGTTCGACGTCTGAACCGGGCCTTAGCGATTTTGGCTAAGGATTTTTTCGACACAATATATGATTCTTTTATTTTAAAAATGAACACAGCATTTTACTTGTGATTGTCAATTAGTAGGTTATATCAAGCAGATCTGAAGTCTTACTAATCAACTTACTATAAGTTCACACAAGCCCTTAATTTACATCTAGTACTGAATAACAAGACCAATATTTAGATACTAAAGGTATTATTGTTCAAGGGGATGCGAATTCGCAAACAGACAAAAAGAGTGAGAGAAAGAAAAAACCGTATTTACGTTGCTTACAATAAATATGATAATGTGGAGTAAAGTTGAATAAGAAATCATCATCATCATCATTATCGTCGCCTCATCATTATCATCATTATATCGTCCCCTCTATCATCACCACGATCAAATCCACAAACATCACCATTATCTACATATCATCATCGTCGTCGTCGTCGTCGTTTTCTTCTTTTATTTCCCCAGTCACATTATTAAAACTTGATGGCTAGAAGTCTAGAATGATGGTAATGATGATTCGGCAGTAGCATCGAAAACGCCATCATGAACCACGTACCCATATACACTAAATGCGAATATGGCGACCAATTTGAATAAACTCATTGTTCTGGACTGACTAGCCATATTCGGTGTATATCGATACCGACCAGTAGGACGGTTTCAGTATCAATAGCGACTGACAATATGTTATGCTGAATGGACCATACACACTTGGGCGTATTTAGTTTCCCATTTCAGACCACGTGTCATTCCCTTGGGTTTTATTTCTTCATTTTATTACGCCCAAGGTGTTTTGTCAGTTTATCGGAAATCAAAAATTTAACTCGCAATCTGTTACTATAGTATTACATGATAATGATCGCTCCTTTTTGCGGGAAAAAAAAAATCGAGTTAGTCTACACGTCACTCATTCTTTATTAAAGCAATAAGAATCACTGAATGCAATTGCGTTGTCAGCTATATCAGTCTGCACGCGTTTACATCAGTTGGATAGATATTGTATGGGAAATAACGAAACAAATCTATGAAGGTTCTATGGTGATTTTAGTTTATCATTGTAAACATATTTTTCTCCGCTTACAATATAACCAATTTATTCTGTTATGCCTATCTTTACTGTCTCAACTTCCAGTAGAAAAAAGAAAAAGGAAGGAAAAAAAAAAGGAAAAAAAAAAAAAAAAAAAAAAAGTATACACACACACACAAACACAAAAAAGACCCTTTCGTCATGAATCATGATTTAACTTATACTTAACAGATTTTTTTCAGCGTTCCATTAAGTGATTTGCGTGGTCGATCTCAGATCGCACTCGGAAGCATTCAGTTGACGATGCTAAGTTACTGTCAATCCCTTGAGGACATATTTTATGTTTACACTCACCCACGTTGAACAGTTACGTACGTTTTAATTCAGCGAATTACCAAAGTGCTTCAAACTGCTCACGTTTAGAAAGATTGATACCGATTTCCTTGTATAGACAGAACATTTATTTACTCCCACTATTGCAGTTTTTTATTTTTAACCTCATAAATAAATAATTAATAATGAGAAAACAAATTAAATCAACACCGTGACGGTGATTTGGACATGTAATCTTATTAGCAGCATAAACTTTGGCCAGCTTTCGCTTCGATTTTCTCATATAATTATTTATGGTATGAGATGCTGCGCCTAGTTTGTTCAAATCCACTTCTCGATGTTAGATATCGGATGAAACACTCTTTTCCGTTTTTGATCTATTACAGCACTTCTTTTCGTAGTAAACAATTGTCTGATAAGTGACTTTGAAGTGCATGACTTCACACAGCATGCAGGCGTCCATCAAATGATAAATCGCAATCTTGAACAATATGGTTGAAAATTTCACCTAAACCTGAGGCTTAATGGATAAAAGAATTCACGTCGGTAAATCCGGAAAAGTGGCTACTTTGTATACGATTGACTTTCAATATGCTGCTTATCCGTCTCACTAGGTTTTTTGTTTATCTCCACAGAAATGAAATAAAAGTTTTTTACCGCTAGTGCACGGATTCTTGCTGGATGCAATTAATATAAAAAGAGAAGACAAATAATTGCAACTGTCAGACCTGAACAAGCAGTGAAATGTTCATTTTCCCAGCCCGCGCAATTCTAACAATCACGTAGTGTTTATAAAAGAAACACTGAGAAAATACTGCCTCGAGCAAATCATAGCAGAAAAGTAACCTTTCTCACCATGGTAATGTACTTAATGCATATATAGGAAACTTCTTACTTAAAAATGGATTTTAAGGGTTTGTATTAACCGGTGAAAAACGAGTCGTATAGTTTGATTGCTTTTTATTCAAATTATCCTCAAGAAGAAAAAAGAGTGAAAAAGGAGCGGCAAATACGTTTTTTTGGACTGCACTGAGCAAAATGGATGATCTGTTTGAACGGATGATGGCAGGAACGAAGCGTTCATTTGACACCAATAGAAGTTACCAGCGATATTGTCTTCAGCGATTTGATAGGTCAGTGATTGAGAGAACCGGTAGACAAAACCAGAGACGAAGGACTTCGGATTCATTGTTAGAGTATGGCTCGCTCAAACACCGCGGAATTGAACCTTGGGTAAGAGTATCAGAAGTTTCCTTGGACTTTTTTTCCTGTTTTATATATTTTTTCTATATTGAGAATATTAGTTGCTTATGAAGGCTGCTCAAAAGTATACCAGCAAATCTGAATACGTTTTTGATACTAATGTTTTTATTCATTTGAAAAAAGTTCCAAATGAAAACTAGTTTTAATTTTTTTTGTAAATTTTAGTGTGGTTTTTTTTTCCCCCTAAAGATGTTAGTGATTTCACACTGAATTTTAATCGCATTTGCATGTTATAAAGGTTATGCTTCAATCAGAGAAATGGACTATGATTAACTGCTTTACTTTAATGGATGTGACCGGAAAGTTAGTAAGGAAGTTATGAAAATATTAGTTAGTAGCGAATATACAAAGATAGTCGTGAATGAGATCATGGTTCCTGCATCATTCAACAGGGGTGGGGTGGGGGCGGATCTAACACTGACCTAGAGGTCCATTAGACTGGGTGCATGCAATAGAATTTAAACTATCTAGCAAGTAAAAGAAACAGGTTATACTACTGAGAAAAGATGCTCGTTTGGTTTTCATTTATAGTTGATTCATCTGGAGCCTTATGACACGCAGGATCTTTCATTGAGCCTTACGATGCGTACAGGTTATACAATATACAATAACAATGAAATGGTTTCCCAATGTTTGAGTGTAAATCATCAAATCATAGCACGTAGTTTGCGTTTACAGTAAAGTACGGTACAGCTACGGTACAGAAAGGATGCCGGTTTGTCGTGTCGTCTTCCCGGCACTAAATTCATCAAACAAAAGAAAAAAATCTCTTGCCAACTTTTCAGCAGTGTCCATAAGAAAATGGTCCTTTTTCCATCACTTATCATCAATATGTAGGTTGGAGTCATCCCGCTTAAAATAATTGCTATGCTTTACTAACCAATATTTTAACTTTTATTCCGAGCTTTCGGACTTAATAGCCCATCATTAAGGGAAAATATTTCAAATTACAATCCAGTTTCAGTTACTGTTACAGTTGTTGATGTTAACTAAACAGGGACGGCGGAGACGGGGGGGCTGGGGGGCTTCAGCCCCCCCACATTTTACGAGAATGACATACATGCTCCACTGTCAGCAGTAAGGATTTACTAAGCCAGCCCCCCCCAACTTTCAGAACTGCTTAAGCCAGCCCCCCCACACTTAAAAAACTGTTCCGCCGTCCCTGCTAAATAGGCTTTCCTTTACACTAAGTTGAAATAAGCCCTAGTATTGCATTTGTTATATTCTTCGCACGATTAAACTAAATGGCAGTGGATATACAGGTGTCAGCGGTTTGACACGTAAAATATACTTAGCAATCAGGTTAGTATATTGTGTTGACTTGGACTGGGGATTATATCTTTACTTTTCGCTCGCTTTTATGATACTGAAACAAAAAAGAACATTTGAATATTTGGATCGTTAAAATTCCGGCGCAGAATAGTTTGAATCCTTCATATATGTCTTTGCAGGAATACAGCATTACATAAATATTATGAACACACTTGACTGTGTGAGTGCCAAAAATAGACAAAAACAGCTTTTGTTGCCACCCTCTCCGCCCTTCGGCTCACACAGAGTGCGATGACACAAGAAATGCACGTGACAAAGGCTCTCGTGTCTCCATAGCAACAGTTGCTTTGTTTAATTGGCTTAGACGAATATCACGCAGTTTTATTGAAGTGTTTTCACCGAACGTCGTTAAATGTTTAAATATTTAAATATTAAAGATTTCAAAATTAACTTCCCTCAACGGATCGATTGAGACGCTTACATTTTTGTTATATTTGAAAACAGGAAGCTTGTATTTGTTATTTCAAAACGGTGAAGTATCACTTTACAGATTTTTAGCATTCCAATCCCCGTCGTGTCATGATTCTATTCCACGCAAGCCAAAATGGCGCCGGAAATTCTCGATGGATCCCCACTAAAATATACCTAGTTACCTCATGGGGAGTACAAAAATAGCTGTAAACATTGGATAGGAAGAGCTATGGATTCTAGCCGTCCTAGAGTCTTGAGACAGAGAACGACTGGTTTGTACAATCGAGATTGGAGCGAGACTGATTATCTCCAGGCAACTGTTGAGGTACCACAAAGTATGTCTATTTTGTCACAAAAATTAGGAGTACATATTGTTTCAGTTTTATTCCGGACATTTTGATTAGTCGAGGACTGAAGCTATGCGGGTGAGTTTTGTGTTTGCTAAATTTGATTTTATTCTTTCATTGTTTTGATAATTGATTGAGTCAGATTATTTTTGATGCAGAACACGATTGATATTTTGATATTTTGACCATGAAAGCTATAGAATTCCATTCAAAATTATAAATAAAATTTTTGAACTCTTAAATCAAATACTTGTGAAATTGCAGCTGAAATTTACTTGTCTTCCACAAATATTAAGAATTTCACTTAACATTTGCAATATTTAGAAAGAATTCGTGTTATTTTTATTATTTTTTCTATGACCTCTTGTATTGTTTAACTAGCTCTACGATGCTCGAAGATTGCGATATGGGGGGAGGGGGTCTAATTTTTTCTAGGCGAGTTGTTGTATTTTACTAAGGACAAAATCAACAGTCGATATGGTATTTAATCATTCATATACAATATCATTTGTGTTTGCAGTCACGTTAGTTCCGACTGATGGGCCTTAACACTCTTTTCCTTGACAAAGAAATGTGTGCAATAAGCAACACCTCAGGTGTTAAATTGGTGCCAACTTGCTACCTATTAAGTTATCAACACTCTTGAATGGTCCTTTTGACACTGGCCTAGATACGCTGATTTTATTTAGCCTGCGTAGCCAGGCTCTTAATTGCGGGGAGGGGATTGGGGGGAGGAAATTTAGTTTAATTGGTTAGGAATATATGAAATATATAATAGTGATGGCAATATTTCAGTACTAATCAAGCACCTCAAACCATTTGTTTCAATAGCCCATTTTCGATATATGTTGAGTGATCGCACCCAATAGGATCTCAGTCGAGGCTCCGGGGAAACAAAAGAATAATTACGATTATTTCGATGTTCTGCTTGGTAAATGATTAGATTGAGTATGTTTTGTTTTGTTTTTTTTCTTTCTTTCTTTCTTTCTTTCTTTCTTGAGCATGTTATATTGCTTGAAGAAACATAACATACTCGATCTTACGATTATTTCATTTTTATTCCCCAGAGCCTCGATTCGGTTCTTATTGTATTCTCAACCATATATCGAAAGTGGGCTATTGCGCTTTCATTAAAGTGAGTACAAAAGTTTGTACGAATGGGAAATGTTTGAAGAAGGATATAAAAGTAAAAATACGGAAGAAAAAGGAAGGGAGGTTAGTTCGTTCATTCGTTCTTTCCTTCCTTCCTTCCTTCTATTCTTTCTAATTCTTCCTTGAGAAGAATAAGAACTTAACCCGCTTTTATGTTTGGTGAAAAGACTTTACACTTTACTTCGATAATTGACCAAGGTCAACAAATGAAACAAGCACCATTAGTTGAACTTTTGCTAATACAAGATATGATAAAAACACGCTGGGAGATATAGGCGTAGCCAAGTGTTTCTATTGCTTCTCAAGTGCTCTACATATCCTAGAGTGTTTATATCACAGTACAAAGACATAAGCGATCGTTTTACATTGCTTTTATAAAATGTTATTTGCTGTTTTAGCGCGAGCGTGTCTCTGTCCTCTGATATAAATGGGTAGCCAGCAGTCAGCGCGCGCGTTATATCAAATATTTTATAAAAGAATATATTATCTAAAAACAACGAGAGAAATGATTTTAAAAACAAAGAATGAGGGCCGGAGGTTTTGACCAACAATCCTTTGCCAAATTAGTTGTTCGCTCAGCTGGCAAGAGTTAGTTATAAATACAGAGAGGAGTGAGGATGATTAATAATAGAAAATTACTCGCCAATTATTTCTTTGGCGTGTAGAATAACATCTGGACTCAACTGATATACCATTACCTATCAATCAAATAGGATCAGACAAACCCGATTAACTCTTACATATATATAAAATGCGCGCGGAGGTTTCCTTAACCTTCCCCAATGGGAGGGAGACGTCGAGACGGTAACGAAACGTCCGCGCAGAGACCAGCATATATATACTACTAATTTACATATTACGTATACTTCTAGCTCTTATAAAGCAAAGTTATTCGATAAACAGATATTCTGAGCATTCTAGACTATTCCGTGAAATGAGTTCGTCATTAGGCTTTATAGTGGTACTTTCGTCGCTGATTTGGGTTAAACCTAGGCCTCGTTTATAATCATAATAAAAGGCGAAATGAAGACGTCGTTAAAATCTGTATGACCTTTTAGCATTAGATAAGTGTGGAGATTTCCCTTGTCCAATAAGAGTAGCTAATGTGAGACCACATACATGAAACTTAATCTGTTGGCTATGGCATCCGGACACGCTATCCCCTCATTCATTGAGCATTCCAAAACAGTAACTAAACGTTCGTATTATAGACTAAAGTACCGTGAGAATGCATTTGTTTACGGCAACACTTTGACTCAGCGCGATTATCCATGCCTGATCAATGATGGGATATATACTTCTCGTTATATAATGAAGTTGGGGTAAAAAAAATTATGTGGATTCTGCGAATAGCTCATTCGTAAATCTGAAGGAGTTAAAGCCCAAATGTATAAGCCATTCTGGTTCTTAGCGCTCACTGATAAGGCCTTCGAACGACTACAACACAATCTACCGGGATGTCTGGTAAGCAACGCGGTACGGCATATCTGTTCAACAGTTTTCTAATTATTTATTTTTTCTTAGAGCCTCAAATGGTGTTGTATAACACGATTTATTCGTGAATTGATTGTTACTGTATGCTGTAAATCAGTCTGTTCTGTTTGTTTATCATGAGTACAGACCCCTGAGGAACTTAGAACTAAGAAAACACAAAGACAAACCGCTACTCTGAACTGTTGCAAGGAAATAATCTTTGCTACTTTGCTTCTTGATGTCATCATTATTGCTAGTGTGTAACATTTCTATTGCGCGTTGCGGAGTAGGATTTTGATAGATTACCTACGTTACGCCATACGGATAAGGTATATAAAAGATTTTACAAACAAATATCGCCTTGATTTGATTACTATTGTAAAAAAAACAAACAAACAAACAAACAAAAAAAACAAACAACAACAACGAAATTACATTTACTATTACTATCATTATCATCATCATCATCATCATCATCACCACTATCATCATCATCATCATCGTTGTTGTTGTTGTTGTTGTTGTTGTTATTATTATTATTATTTTCACCAGTCATGTGGCCTAGTGGTAGAGTATCCGCCTCATGACTGGGAGGTCGCGGGTTCGAGCCCCGGCCGCGTCA
>WUAP02203216.1:0-20987 GCA_015163945.2 Stichodactyla helianthus | reverse complement strand
AAATCAACTCAATATTCGAATAATGAAATCATTAATGCAGTCTAGGGGGGCACGCTTCATGTCCTTTGACTGTAATACGCTGTCGCCTCACGCGACCACCAAGTTATCGAAATAATATGAAATTTTGGTGTGTATTTACAAACACACATAAAAGGAGTCTTTTTTGTACTTATTTTCAATCACTTCTACAACCTTGGCGGTTCAAGTCCAAGTGTTTTGGTTCGAGCGATAAAGAATAACGTTGTGTGTTCGTATAGACAAAACAAAAGCTAAACGTCCAAATGCGAAAGAAAAATAATGCATCCGTACTCAGCTCCTATCTTATAAACCTAATGCTAATGGCGTGCCATTTGATTTCACAAAATCCAGAAAATACCTTACCTTCTTCCTGCTATATAATAGTGTTGGCTTGTGTGCTCTCTGCTGCGATGTACTTTACAGACATCACGTGATAGCAAACTCTAGATTCAAATTACCATATCCAAATGGACTGGTTTTATGGGTTAGAAATCGCAAAACTTGTAGGTGTTACTAACTACATCAGTGATAGATAAAGTTGGAAAGCAATTTTCCAGGGAACAGGAATGAAAAATCCTGATGGCTCTTTGTGTGGATGTAAAGAAAAATTGTGCATGTCCTCCATTAATATCCTGACTTTTTGGAACCCGCCTCCCCACCCCCTTGGGCCTTATTTTTGTTTAATGGTTCTATAAACATAACCCTTTTTCCACCTCATGATTAGAAATGAGCTGTCGTCTTTATAAGAAACACGTAACTGCCATGTGTTAGAGTAGCGGTTCTGATTTCACTAGAAAATATTTTTGTTCTTTAATATATTCTAGCAAAGCCTAATCCCAATTGTAGATTGTAGTGAAGTGGTAAAGAAATAACCTGGTCAGGTCAAAGTTCCGCTTTATTTATTCATTCATTCATTCATTCATTCTTTTCTCATTTAAAAAGGGCAGGTATTCCACACCATTCGATGGTAAAAATAAGTATAGAAAATTACAACTTGATAGGCAATATCAAAAGTCTGATAAAGGCATCACAGATTTTGAAATCTTTACCTTTTGATTTCCGAGCTTTCGGAAATGTTGTCCAATGGCCTGCTTAGAATTCCTTAAGCGATGGAGAAAAAAGAGAAGGAGAGGGAAGCTAGGACTAATCATGGACACCATACCCGAAATCTCGGTCTTAATAAACATTACGTACTATTTATTCAATACGATGCATGCGCGGCAAAACGTATTAGAATTCTACCTATTTGGTTCCCAGATTTGATACACCTCGAAGTCCACTACAAACCAAATCTCTCTTTGGCTTTGTCGGCAACCATTTTGGCAATAGCCAAGGAAGAGGTTGCAGCAGGAGATGGTGCATTTCTTACGTGTAAGACACGGCTACCAATCTCACCAACACCACCATCAAACACAAAGTCATCCATCAAATTGCCTTCGATATCTAGAGCCTGTGCACGAACACCAGACGGACCCCTGAAGAGGTTAGAAATAAACAATCCCTTATGTAAAGGTATTTCTTATTGTCTGTGTGAAGGAATTGGGGTCCTATCTTGGAATCCAGTAACCGAAATACGGCATCTGGTTTACCAAATGGTTTATTCTGGTTTATTCGACCCCCTTACAATATTCTTTTGACATGAGTCACCAGTATTTCCAAACTTTCGACCAAACTCTCCTGGACCCAATATTTATTAGGTGTTCCCCTAGATATGATCTACGTACTATCGGGTTTGAACTCTATCCATATAAGGACATGTAGAAGTTTTATCTTCGTTTATAGCCAAGGGTTATAGCAGAATTAATTACAATTACATGTGGTGGATGTAGTTTCCAATACCGGTGGATCGAGGCAGAAATGTTCAAAGATTATTATGTAGCATAATACTACAAACTAATAATTACTGTTATACCTTGTTACATCCTGAACGGTCAGACTTGGAATGTATTTCTGCAGCTGTTTAACTTGAGCAGCAGTGTAGATTCCCCGGTAGTACTCTCCAACACCAAATGAGAAATATTTGTACATTAGTTTACGTAATCCTCTGAAAGAAAAGTAAAACGATTTGTAAAAAAGATCTCCGATTTACAGGTTTTGGCACTAAACGTTACCTTGGTCAATTTGCATATTGCCATAGCTTGTGTTACGTCATGACTTCCTAATGTAACTGAACATGAAGATTCGTTCAACTGCAATTCCTTGTACTTTCCTTAAAGCGTATCCTGGAATTCTGGATTTTATTTTAATCGATTAATTTGGGACCATACATCCAGACATCGATTGCTGAAGCGTCATATGGCAGGGCGAAACCATTTACGGGTCAGCTGGAGATTTCGGCTGCAACACCGCTATCCATAATGACTAATCAGGGAGCTCGGCCGAAGCCTAGAGGGGGAGGTTAGTCGGCCCCTAGACCATATAAGATTAACCCCTTTTTGTTTTAGCTTCACACCAGTGGCCCAGGGGAAGTGCAATAGGCCAGCATGGTGGTCGTGAGCAAGGGGGGGTCCTACATGGACGCCAGGTTCACGCCGGGGTAATGAGCCCCGCCCCCTAAAAACTGAAAAACTGCTAAACTACTAAACTGTAATCAGGATAAACATGATCACTACTAACAAGATTAACCCCTTGCTGTGATCAGCAAAATTAGACTCTTTCAGAAGCACTAGTCCTTTGACGCTCTGATCCATGTGGGACTAAGGAGTTGCAAAATATTAGACATGCGCAGACCATAGTAAATACAGTTTTTCTCGAATAAAAAATAGATTTTCTACTGCTGAGATGCTTGGTACTATTACTGACAAATCAGCGTTTATGCCGTTAAATTGGAAAACTCTAAACGAAGCTAGCAAAGACCGATGACGTAAGCACGTTATTTGTCATGCGCACGTTATCATTCATAAGGTCCGTTTACACTAGCAATTTTGTCGTGTGACTTGAGCTGCAATTTCAATGGCGAATTTAACGCAACTCAAATCACGTGTGTTTGCACTAAATTACGAGCATGTTCTAATTGGTGACGACTTGTGCATTTCTGTCGCCGTAAAATCGCTGCTAAGTCGCGCGACAAAATAACTAGTGTAAACGGGCCTTAGAAGGACTACGAGCGACGTAATCTTCAAGACAATGGTACTTGTACAACATCGCTGTATATCAGTAGGTAGTTCTTTCAGCTGATGCGTAATGACGATGACTCAATATGCAATAGCTATCTTCTAAGCAATCGAGATGAATCCTACCTAAATGCTAGAGCATCAGTGAGATCTCTCACGTTCACATCCCATAGTTTGTATCCTTCACGCGCAAATGCAAGAACAGCATTCGGTCCTAACCACACACTGCCATCAATACGTGGGGTAAAGTGCACTCCGAGAAAGGGAAAATTAGGATCTGGTACCTAGAGAAATATGACACCAAAATCATTAAAATATAAACCATAGCATCACTAGCTCTGGACTAACCTATCAGTTTGAGGCCCCGTCCACACGTATAACGGATACTTTTGAATACGCAACTTTTTCGTTGGGGATTGACCTCTCGTCCACACGTATCCAGTGAATACGGTTGATGAATGCGCAACTTTTTGAATACGCTCTCCAGAGTGGATTTTCTTGTATACGCTTTGAATACGGCATCATGTGGACGGTCGAATTCTTTTTGTTTTTTTGAATACGCTGACGTCATAGTATCAAGTTTCAGGGATGTGCGCATGCTCTGCCAACAAAAACGTTGCGGATTCAAAAATATCTGGATACGTGTGGACAGGGACTGAGAATTTACATGATCCAATAAAGATGCACAGTCTACCATCAACACAAGCAGCATCCAATCTTCATGACTATATTGGTCATTACTTACAGGATAGATGTTGCCTTTTACTAAGTGACACTTTTCTGGCTTGAGTACTAAATAGTCTCCTCTAAATGGAACAATTCTTGGCACTCGACTACAGCCAGACTTCTCTGCCAGTCGATCAGAGTATAAACCACCACAAGTTATGACGTATTTACAGTTGATTGATGGCTGGGAATGCAAGTGATTAGGTGTGTGACATGATCAAGCTGGTTCATAGATGCACTATAATATCAAAATGTTGCTAATCATAGTGTGTGGGAGAAGATTAGTGAAACTAACAGCTGATTACTATACTTAACATGTAAGATCACCATCATCTCCTTGATCATTATCATCATTCAGTGGCAGCAGCATCTTTCATCATAGTCATTATCAGCATCACCATCATCATCATCTTCATCATCAAGCATTATCATCATCACTATCATCATCACTATCTTCATCATCATCATCACATCATATTCAGCAACAGCAGCAGAAGCATCTTCATCAATCATCATTATCATCATCATCATCATCATCATCATAATTTGTGGTATGATGTATGATAGATATCACTTACCACTCCATTGCCATGTACAGTAACAGGATAAGCCAATCCTGAAATAAAAATTTCGAACAAAAATCAAATTAATTATAGTTTGTGATCTTATGTTGAAAATTGATTCTCACCTTCTTCTTTTTCTTGTGATCTGTCACTCTCAGGGGAGCATGTGAAATCAGTGACCTGAAGCAGTATTTGAAAATTACAAAATAAATTTCATTCATTCATTTATGCCTTCATTCCTTCAATCATTCATTCATTCTTTCTTTCTTTTTCCTTCTGTCAGTCAAATCTCTATCCATAACCTATCCAGCTAATATACATATATCTTTCAAGGTTCTACTTACATGATAATTTGTGTAAATTTCTCCTCCAGCATTTTGAAAATTCTCTCCAAAAGACCGGCTGACTTGTGCCCAGTCTAAGATGCCAGTGTTAGGAGAAAATATTGCAAACAAACCCTACATCATCAGAAAACAGTGTAACAGTTTAGTTAAGCCACTAAAAATTTATAATCCAGATATTAGTCCAAGATATTAGTTCTCTAAGCCAGTGAAGTACCTCACAATGTGGTTCAATTTCTTTGATACCCTTTCTATCAACCATAGTCAAATCTTTCACTCCATTCATATTTCCTCTGTCAAAAAGATTATTCAACAGTGGGATTTCCTTGTCTTCAACTGCAACTATTAACTGAAACATGATGGAAAAATTTTAATTTCTAGCTAGCTAATGTATTAAGGCTTTCATTAGGAGACTAAAACTCTACACATCTCAAGTTCCTTTCTATGCAATTATTAGGAGCTATTTTGAGATACATTAGAATAAACTATTGTAGTTTCTAAAAACAAAAGGAAAAAGAAATCCAAATCTGTTTAACTAATGATCAAGTCATGGGTCTACCACTTAAAGCAGTACAACCAACAACAACATCACTCATTGGCTGGCTCAGAAGCATACAAACCTTGCCGCACTTTTTGTAAGGTATGTTATTTTCATCACAGTATTTATACGTCAAGTCTAATCCTTCCACACAAAGCTTGGCCTTTAATGAACCTGGTTTGTAATATATACCACAGTGTATAACCCCACTGTTATGCCCAGTCTGGTGTGTTGCTATGGAAACGAATGAGGAAAATACTCAATCAAAAACACCAATCCTTATTTTGAACAGTCAGTGAATAGATAAATCACATTGAATGAAGAAGTTAAAAGACGTTTTAAATAATAAAGAATTCAACCCCTTAGGGGAAAGAGATTCTGCCGTCACGTTACCGTGCAAAACCTCCGAAGGACCCCTACCATTGGGCTACCTGTGGCTCTAACAGTTGTCCCATATGATTCACTAATACTTACATAATTCTCGTTCCTTTTCAAGAACACAAAACTTGAGATTTGGAAAGTTGTTAATCAGCTGTCTTGCTGTTGCTAAACCAACAATCCCGCCACCAACGATAACGATATCATATGACGGCTGGGTGGTTAGCGATCTGAGATATGAGCACACAAAAAAAGAGTGCTTTACTAATGATATAAGGTTAAAAGATTGTGCATACATGTTATAATTCGACTTCTGAACAAGGTGTACGAAAAAAGGTTATATAATTAAATTATAAAGCAAAGAAAGAATGCCTCTTGCTTGTTTAAGACTTGTTAAGACACCTTTTTGGGTTACCCAACACAGAAGCAGCCCCTCTACATGGTCTTACAGCGTTACCAACACTTCCACAACCAGCTCGGCTGATTAAAAGACTTCTGCTTAACATTTTAGTAGAGATCTAGCCTAATGTCCAAACACTAAACATGAAAATAATAGCTATGTTATACATCGTGACCTCTGTTGAACTCCTGTCTGCATTTTACGACAGGCGTTCTACGTTGGACGTGCGTTACTGGAGCGAAAACATTGCGGACAGACAGACAACTAAGAATAGCAAGGTTCCCAGTCATTTTGAAAAACTAAATTCCCTGACTATTCCCTGACTTTTTCCTGACTGAATAACAATTTCACTGACCATTTTGCACAAAAAAAAACAAAAACAATTTATATGATGTTTTGTCCACAACAAATTTTTATATCTACAATGACTTATCACATGATAATTTTTTTCAAGATTCAGTGGTTTATAATGCTCTTTCTATACAAACGTAAGGTTTTTTCAAGGCATTTCATGTTTTAATACCTTTATCCTTTAAAAATGCAACTATATTGACCATTTGAAAGCTATTATGGGATAGCTGTGACTAAAATTCCCTGACTTTTTCCTGACTTTAGGTGAAAATCTGAATTTCCCTGACTAAATAAAAAATTCCCTGACTTTTCCCTGACCCATGGGAACCCTGAATAGAGAGATTAGACCAAACAGCCCAACTTCCGAGGTATGCTTCGCTTATCATGCACAAAGGTTTCGATGTGACGCTTCGTGCATAATTTAGCACGAAGCCTCGTATTGAAACCTGTGTGTTACAAGTGAAGCATATCTTGGAATTGGGATATTAAACACTTCACACTGCAACAGAGTCAGTCTTCCTCAATGTTTTCCCATTTCAAACCATGGCTTTATTCCCTTGATGATTGGATCTGTAAGAGCTACGGTACATCCATATTAACGTATTTTCTCAAATATTTGTTAAAAAGGAATAGTATTCAAGAAACAATTGATGGACCATATCTGCATGCAGGGCTGGTGGATTTGGGGGCACCCAAGAAATATTGGGTCCCAAAGTGGCAGCGGCGGATCCAGGGGGGTGCAGGGGGTGTGCACCCCCTGAGATGAGTGATTTATGGTCAATTATGCCTTTATTATTATCTATTTTTGATGCTCAAGCCCCGAACATAAATGGTGCACCCATCCCTCAAAAAATCCTGGGGTGCACCCCTCCCTGAAAAAATTCCTGGACCCACCCCTGAGCGGGGAGCAAAAAAATTTTGGTCATGTTCAGGGCTCATATCAAGAAAAATTATGTACATGAGGGGGAGGGTGAGGGGGAGGGGGAGGTGAAGGGGGTAGTGCAAGTAAAAAAATATGTAAATGAAGAGGAGGTAATGTAAATATTCATAGACAGATTCTGGAAACTCACCAGCCCCCCCTAATGAACATCTCTAAGGACTAGTCATACTTATCAGTAACGAATTTGAGACCTAGCCGTTCTTAAAAAGGAATCTGAATGTACCAACGAAGTGATGAGATTTAAAAGGGAGTATTTTAGCTAGAGTTTGATTTTAGGCAGTTGAAGTTGAATAAGAAATATGCTTCCTGGATTCAATTTGATTGATCACGAATTTGTTTTCTGTAAAATTGTGTGCAGCAGCCAATTTGTCATGCCATATAATTAGAAGAAACTCACAATGAGACAGTTTCCATGGCTAAAAATAACGATTCCCATGCGTAATGATTTTACAGTGTAAATTTGTCTCACAAAATGTTAAAAATAGACTAGACTTTACACAAAAACAGGTTTCACAGGTTTTTCAAAACCAATACCAAGCAAACCTATTCATACTTCCTTATATGGAGTGTAATCTAGTCAAACCTGTTTAGAACAAAAGAAATGACGCACTTCCGTAACAAACTCAAACTCCTCTATGTTTGCCAACTTTGTTCGCAATTAATGCACCTATCAGCAGCTTCCCCAAGGAGTTGACCCTAGGCTAACCATGGAGACAGGCAGGAGAATACAGGGAGATACAAACATTGCCCTTGGGGTTGGGAAAAAATGCTTGACTTTGTTTTATGGTTGGGAAATTAGGGTGGGTGATATGATGAAATTGTTTTCAATTTCCTACAAAATGACAGGAGATTGTAGGTAGTGGAAAACCCTAACCAGGGGACTTTGAAAATGACGACTCCCCCAACCCTGGGGAAAATCATCAAAATTGTTTCAGGCCTTTTACAATCCCCCTGGTCAACCCAGGGGTTGACTGCTCAGGGAAGCCGCTGACAGGTGCATAAGGTCAATAAATCATCCAGCTGGAACCACAGCTTTGAAGACAGTCTTACCAATATTCAATGCACCAGCTAAACTCATGGTTCGTACAGATTCCTCAGTGAAAACTTCCAAAACTTTTCCAAAACTTTTTCAAAGCCTATTGACTCAAATTTCCAAAACTGCTGACCAAAAGTGCCAGTGGGCATTGATTTGCAGCAGACAAAAAAAAAAAAAAAAAATCAGCGTTTTTAATTAATGCAATGAAACTAGTTCTTTGCAAGGTAGGAGCTGGGCAACCAACAAAAAATTCATAACTTTTCCATAGCCCAGTAATTGAAAAAGGAATTTTCCAAAACTTTCCAGGTCCTAGAAAAATGCATTATCAATTTCCAAAACTTTCCAAGACTTTCCAAAACCCGTACAAACCATGTAAACTTAGTTTAACAGCACTTTAATTTTTACACAAACACAATATTCAAAAATGAGTCAATTGTTGTTACATTGCTAAGTCAAATTTAAGAAACAGAACAAAAATAGATCTCAAAAATAATAAATATTAACACATTCTAAGATGTTATCTCACTGGAAAAAAATTTACATCATTTTTTATAGTATAGCCTAGATTAAAAATGAGACATGTTCTCTGTTACTCCGAGATACAGACTGTCTGATGAGTGCGCAAGCATGAAGCTCGGAGTAATAGAGAACATGTCTCATTTTTAATCTAGACTATACTATATTTAATGCTCTGCACTTCTGTGCATCAAGCACTGTCATGTCAGTATAGACACCATTTGTTATATACATTGGTATGGCTGCTAGATTGAGGTAGATTCAAAAACAGAAAATCCTATAACACATACCTTTGGTATCGTTAGTGGGTGATTCTGAAACAATTTTTATAGAAATATGTACTGGGATTGTTCAGGAATATATTCCTACATCCATGAAAAATATATACTTTAGATAGATAGATATCTTATTATTTATATTTCAATTTATTTTTAAGGGTCAGTATTGCTTTTTAAACTTTTCAATGTTAAAATATTTAATTTTTTTATTTATAATTTCACCTTATTCAATGAAAACCTATTTTCAGTGCCTTGGAAATGAAAAACCAATTATACTGTCTGTAAGAAAATATTGGTTAATAAAATTTGTTGGTTACAAATATTCCTTCCAACAACATATTACACACCAGTACAAACCAAGGAAAATATTAGTTAATATTATCAAAACGAAAATTCATTATTTAAATGGGAGGGAATGGTGGATGAAAGCATGAAAAAATGCTCTTACTGTGAAATAAAAATTCCATGACTCCTTCACACACAACTATTAAAACCTGAAGTCACTGTAAGACGCTCAATAGGGAAATGGACATGCCTCTACAGCCAAAATTGTTTGCGATCATCCCCATTTTGTTACTAACTCCCCCCCCATCAGAAATAAATAATTATAATCCTTGATTATAATTAATAAATAATTATAATCCTTGATTATGGCACATGCTTATTAATAGTATTAATAGAGAAGATTTTGTATGACTTAGAAAAGCTTGTAGCATGAACATGGTCATGACACAGTCAAGGCATTGCAAGGCAGGACAAAATTCTAGAAAACATCACAGTCATGGCAATTCCATACTGATCATTACATGAGCTTTTCATAGTCACATGAAATCTGCTCTATACAACACATGCATTAACTTATGTCAGTCCAAACCCTTTGCTATTTTCAATAGCAACAATAAGCCTTTCTCTTAGTTTGTTTTGGTTCTCATATGAGGGTAACAATAGCCGATTGAAGCATGTCAAGGCAGCAGGTAGCCTATCAGAATCTGGTCCATGCTTCTGGATTATGAATGTTAAATTTGCTAAGCCTTTCAAAGGAACTCTATCACTACCAGTCACAAACATAAGAACTGCTTTCTTTTGTTGCACAGTCATTTTATTGAAGACACTCCATAACATTTTGATTGTTGGATGTTCAGGAGAGTAGCCATCTTCGTAAGTTGCAGCAACTTGAAGGTCACTAAAATCCAAGACTGGACAGCCACAGATAAGAAGTTCAAGCTCCTCTGGACTAAAAAGTGTAAGAGTGGCACCCCCACATACCTGAAGTAAACAAGCAAACAGTTGTTTATAGCACTTTCATTGCCTTTTTAAGTAAAATATTTAATTTTATTTCATAGTGTCTCTCTCCAAACAGCACCTTGCAAAATACTGAGGGTAACTTGCTAAGGACTGGCGTGAGCATTCCTTCCAGGGACGGGGCAGCAGAATATACCGCCTGTAATCTTAGTCACTTTATGTTAAACACTTGGAAATATAGTAATGAATTTTTGAATTCTAGGTTTTGCTTGTCATTCTTGTCAAGGTATTAAAGGTAATAAAAAATTTTGTACACTGATGTAGAAAAAGCCAGAAAAAAGGCATCAGCCTATGAAATGAATCTCAATTTGACACAATCCTATACTTGATATCCATTTTTTAATAAATTTAAAAATTCATAACTATATTTCCAAGTGTTTTACTGAAGCAGGAGACAAGTGTGATGAATCTTTTCTCCTCCACTTTCAATTGGGACAGACTTTACTTGTACAATATACCTAGCACTGTCAGATAACCATCCCACCCCCCCTCCTCTTCTAGCGAGGCAGGGGCCAATCTAGGATTTGGGGGGTGGTTAGATTACGAAAAAAATGGATGCAGACTCATTATTTTTTTTGTAGGGAGGGGGTTCATGGGCACCTAGTTACCTCCCCCTGAATCTAACCCTGTCAGGTATGGATGTTGTCTGCAGTTACACAATAGAAACTAAGAATAATAGCCCTGAACTACCTTGTGAAATCCTCTGGCAAAAGCATCAAATTGTTTGGCCACAGAATCAACCAGCAGATATTTGACATACAGATCTACAAACTTGCTTCTATTGGCATTAGTTACTGGGATTTCTGATCCATTAGGTATAAGATCAATGTTGACAACCTTACCATACACAACATGTGATATCTGAAACAAAGTGTCATGAAGTGACATCAAATTTAATGTGAAATTTGGCTAATTTTGAATTAAATCTTCAACCTCATCATTGCTATTATCAACTTGACAAACTAGTTTGGGAAACCTGTGGTGACTGTGCCACAGGAAGCCCAAACGTTTTGATGAGAAATTACCTGAAAAGTGTAACAAAATATATCTTCAACATCTCCTTCAAACTCCAACAGCTCTCTCAAACTCCTTGCCAGAGATGGTTGTACACTCATCAAATCTTTTAGATTTGGTTTGTATCCTTGTAGCTTCTTATAGATAACAGAGGGAAAGTGAACATCAAGTATAACACCATTGTAGATAGCCAATCCTAGAATAATACCAACTAACTCAAACTCCATCTCTGATTCCAAGGAAGATCCATTGATCCACACTGATCTCGTCTCATCCAGATATGTGAACATACCATAATCTATTAAATAGTAAATTATATACTAACTCAGTGAAGATTATTACTCCAGTACAAGATTTTATTCAATAGAACTGAGTTCTAGTACAGTTTACTTGCCGCATGCGGTAATAGGAAATAGAATATACTTACCTGACTCAAAAATGGAGTCGACAATCATGTGGAAGAACTCGCGCTGCAGTCCACCCATATCTAGACCCTGTTCACCACCACCAACGTATTTAATCTTTAAAGGCTTCTTAAGATCACCCTCCTGTGAAATAAAAGTATATTGACATGATTATTATGGAAAATACTGCAGTATTTGTTTTTTAATTTCCTATTTACTACCTACTTTTCTTTTTCATTTTCCCTATTTCCCATTTTTTCATTTTTTCTATTTCCTTGGTGAGTTCTTTTACAATACTAATTGTAAGCGACAAATCTTTATCTTAGTGTTTCAGGCCTCACCTTTTAGATATATGTACAGGTATATGTACAATATTGTTTGGATTTTCTGGTGGTCTTTTGTTTTAGTTTATTTTGTCCGCCATTTTGTTTTTATTGCATAAATTTGTCTAGGTTTCCTGTGTTTTTTTCTCCTTATGAGGTTTATTTACATCGCATATGGCATGTACTTAGTTACCTGCAGATTTAACATTGTCAAGGACGAGTTTTGGGCAAGTTTGGACATGTTTTTCCACTAGTTTAGTTTTGTTTGTTGACTAGGTATTTTCATCAGAATTTCAAAACTATAAGTGTTGCAAATTTTTTACTTTATTGTATGCATCTTGTCTTTATACTGTTGTAGGAAAGTTTTCTTGCTATTTTTAGTGGTTTTCATGCAATTTTAGTTTAAAGTTAGCGATAGTTGTAGTTAGTTTATTGTTGTGTTAAGTAATTTAGTTTTGTTTGTTTGTTTGCTTTGTAGTGAACCACTCTCTCACATACCGCTATATTCGTTTCTAAATCTAGTCATGTGCGTTCAAGTAAATGATGAATGTCCAAATTTGTTTGTTTTGTTTATTGAATGTAGTGAATCTACACTAATTTTTGATAAAAGCATTGTTAAATTAATAAATATAAATTCTTGAGAAGAAATAAACATTGCAGAGTGCCTAACCTTCAGATGAATTTGATTAAGGGTATCTCTAATGATGTGGTCACGTCGAATGGAAAGAACCAAAAATGGGCAGGTAGCTGACTTGACGACATCTCCAAGTCTATTACTCCTGTCTGTTTCTTCAAAAACTCTTTGAGCTTGTTGGACTCTTGCTTGATGAACAATGGCATTCTGATACTCTGCTCTCATTTGCCATACAGCATCGATATGCATGACTCTCACCTATAAAAAAAATTAAATACTGAAAATAACATAGATATAGATCCCTTGAAACCATTCACAAAGCAGTTCAACTTGGAGGACAAAACAATTAGTCTTTGATTGTGTAGGACTAAATAATCTAATTTATACCACTATGTGAATAAAAAGACATGGCAAGAAAAATCTTTTACCTTGGATGCTGGATCAAACAAGTACGGAAAATCCAAAACAGAAACATCATTCTCAGAAGAATCAGAACTGTTGGTAGCAAATGAAAAAACTGTTGTTAAGAACAAAACCACAGCAGTACTAACTTTTTTGTGAAAATCAAATGTTTTATCAAGTCAGATGCTCCCACCTGCGATATAAAGCTACATGTAGTAAGCAAAAAATTAAATTAATATTATCACTGCAACACTACAGGGTGTGCTACTCACCCATTTAATACTCTCCAATTTTCATATTCTTTCTTAAAATCTAGCTTTTTAGAAAGATCATCTGAGTAGAACAAAGACACAGGAGGAATATCATCTGGATTTGTTGCTTGATGGGCAGACATCTTGTAAGCATCATAGAAGATAGACATCACCTTGCATATCTCGGTTAGGTGAGGTTCAGTGCATTGATTAGGATGGACGTGTCTACCAAGAAATGCATGAAATACCTGGGAATGAATAAAAACAATATTTCAGTAACGTATAACAACAGAAGCCTTTTCTGGGATAGATAAACAGGATGCACTGTGGTTTAGCTTGGGTACAAACAACACCATATAAGGCATGGTGAAAAAATAGATGTTTGTACTGAAGCTAGACCACAATGCACCATGTTTACTACATCAGATAAGGCCTATAAAAGTATGGTATGAAGAGGAAGGTAAACCTATATAAGGTATGAGAAATCACAAAGAGAAGTATGTGATTGTGTCATTAAGAGAAGAGAGTTAGTTTGCACTTCCATGTATATGATCAGCTGCCACCATTATCTGATAAAAATTTATACTAAAAAGCAACATACAGTACCTGAATAATATTTCTAAAAGCCTCCTGATCATATCTTGAAAAGATGACCACAAGTGCTTGACGAGTTTCTTGAGGTAGTTTATTGAGAACTGAACAAACTTTACGAAGGAGATCTTGTGACTGGTGTACCAGAGGATTCTCTAGCAGGATAACTAACTGGTACACATCCTCAGGTGTGGTTAGAAATGACTCCAGTGTAACAAGATGAATCTCTGTTGCATTCATCAATGGAGTTACAAATGTGTCTCTTGGCTCTAGACTTAGCAGGAGGGTATATGCTTTCCTTACAGCTAGAATGTCTAGCTCATTCCAAGGCATGTTGGCATTAATAGTGGATTCTTTTCTAAAGCTTTCATTAAGTGCCTCTATAGAAGTAAACACAGTTCGTATTGTATTAAGAAGAAAAGATGCATCATGGCAGCTTTTGTAATTTGCAACCGAAGATTCCAGCATTTTGAGGGTTAAATGTGTCAAGGAAAACTCCTGGATGTATCCCGATGACATTTCAAGAGCACATTCCTTTTCAAACTCTTCAAGTGGAACAATTTCATTGAGAGAACTATTTGAGCCATGTACATCCCAGGACAACTCAGGCAATTCAACTTCATTGACCAAGTTTCCTGATAAATTTAACTTTGAAAATTCAACATCTAGATTAATTGGATAGCTGGGAAGTGGAGATTTGCACTCAGATTTCAAACTTTGGTTTGATTCTGAGTGCTTCAGAGTCTTTCCTTCAAGCTGTTTTTCAGAAATTTCTCTTTTTTGGTTTACAAGAAGATCTGGATTGCTCATCAATCTGAGGCTTGAAAGAGAAAGTGACTTTTCTATCTGGGTGAGGCTGCTTTGTGATCCTCTGAGTGATGAATAGCTCCCACATCTAGAAAGATTTGATGCTGCATTCGATTCAAATAATGACTGGAATGGTGTAGTTGAAAACAAACAATGCAAGAATGGTCTTGGTACATCTGGCTCTCCATCAAACAGATTATCAGGGAGATTCTTGCATGTTTCTTCAACACAAAAGTATTTTTGATTACGAGATGCAAGTTCTATGCTGACAATAGCTGACAGCTGGGGACTGAACTTGGACCCCGATTCACCAGAACAACAAAACCTATTACTACAATTCTCATTCCCACAACCTTCAGTGAGTTGATAAAAATATCGCTTTACCATGAATTCAAAATGTCTCTTTACTGCCGAATACGAAGAGTTTGGTAGATCATAACTCCTGAGCGGTATTGCCTCTTTGATAGAAAGGTTCGAGTCTGAAATAGCAGCAAGATTACTAGCACTAAGAGCTTTACCAGATGAACCTAAAGTTTGATAGTTCAACTGAGCAAGACTAAGAGATTTACGCGAAGAGTCCAAATGTATGTTCGTTAAGGAGCCAGATAATTCATCTTTTCGTAGTCTAGGCTGACTTGAATGTCTTGTCAGTTTGTTGAACTTAGCGAGAGTTTCACCAGACTGCAGAGAATGTCTCTTGGCATGACGAGGAAATGGTAGTTTTGGTGGTTTTCCTGGCACAACACAAGAGTTACTACCAACCATATCATTACTCACTTCCATATCCTATCTAACGAACAAAAAGCATCTGTAGTACCTTCCAGTACATCTCTATGTTCTTTGGGCGTTTTTTATTCGTTCAAGACATTCTATTTTTTCTTTTTTATCTGCCGATTTGAATTCCAGAACAAAAACGCCGCCATTTTGTTGTCGTGACAACGGTGACGATGGTCAGTGGAATCCCATCAAAGCTTAGTCCCAAATAAGGAAAAGGCCGATTATTATTTTATTTTATTTTATTTTATTTTATTTTATTTTGTTTCATATTTGCTATTTTTAATCAAAATTAAACTTTTCACTGAACAACTGAATGCAAGAATAGAATTGATTTGAGGAGCAATTATTTAACTTATGTATTGCTGAAAATTTAATTCTGTTCTAGGCATTTATTTTTGATTTGAATGACGTCAAAGAAATGAGGAAAAACGCTCTTTAATTTAGTGCATGAAAAATTGTCAAAAGATCATGTGACAAGGAGCATGAAAAGATAATATGAAAGCATGATACATATGTTAAAAAAAGCATAGGGAAAGAAAACATTCCTTTTTATTTAGTAATTTGTGATATTGATTTTATAATCACATAGCAAAATAAAATTTATCAAACAAGGAATTAATTATAGGTTAAAAATTTATTTTCGAAATAAAAATTCTTTTTTTCGTCCCTGAAAAAAGTCCTCGGTTACGTCATTTCTTGTGACGTCATTGTCATTTTCCTAATAAGGAAACCGGCTACGCGGCACTTATTTACATTTCACTGATCTACTTCCCTTTTTTCCTACACTTTTATGTTTACTAGATGGCAAATGTTGTAAGTATGCTTCTATGGATATCTTTCTCTTGCATTTAAACCTTAAAATTGATTCCCAAGATAAGATTCTTTGAGGGAAACTGCAAGATATTTTGGTGTAGAGAGCTTGCTAAAAGATTTAGAGTGTAGAAACTTTTTTACTTTATTATTGTATAGAACGATAAGTTACTTACTTTTTCACTACAGAATATAACTATGACTGTGTATATTTCTAACTATTGATTTTTCTTCTACAGAGTGACATGGAGAGAGTTCCACTATTTGATAGAAATCTCTTGGATACAGTTGATCTCAGTAAAGGGAATTGCAAGCTTTTAGACTTCGGGGTTTCTCCAACCAGTCCTGGAGAAGACTTGTGCATGAGACCCCTGTGTAGTGACGATTATGAAAAAGGTTAGGACTCACGTGAATATGGCATGAATAACTGACTTCAAAACTTTAAGATTAATGCCAAAATACATGGTGAAGCTATGTCACAAGTTGAATCATGTGAATGTTTTGTCAATGATAAACATCTTTGCATTTTAAAAATTATTGCAAACATTCTCTGAGGGAAAAACTAAACCCATGGCCACCGCATTGTGATATGGAATAGAATAAATCCATAGATACTATGAAGACAAAATTCTTTTATAAATGTTAAGTCTCATGGGGAAGAGGGCTTGGGCATATGTGGTAAATATGTATTTTTTCAGGAATTTCTAAAAAAAGGAGTCAACTTTGGTCAAATTTCCCCACCTGGGTAGGCTACCATTCCAAGAATAAAAGAATCCTGTATCCTGGAGCAAGCCAGGGGATAAGATTCCCCAGGGTGGAACTCCAAGAGCGATCTAATGTCCCACATACCAGACCCCATTCTCAGGCTTAACATTAATACACTCATCATCCAAATCACCTTTTAGACCCCAATGACAATGCTTTGTATAGAGTACTGTCATTTGACCAATCAGATTAATGTGGTAGCATTGCCATGATTAATTAATAGCCCACTTTCAATATATGGTTGAGTGATTGCACACAATAAGATTGGAGTTGAGGCTCCAGGGAAACAAAAGAATAATTATGATTATTTCAATGTTATTTGCTTGGTGAATGATTAGATTGAGTATGTTTTTTTGTTTCTTGAGTATGTTATGTTGCTTGAAGAAATATAACATACTTGATCTTATGATTATTTCATTGTTATTGCCCAGAGCCTCGATTCAGTTCTTATTGTGTGTAATCACTCAACCATATATCAAAAATGGGCTACTGATCCTTATCAACCATGGTATGACATAAGCTATATGCTAACAACATATCATGGATGACAGTATTTAGTTGGTAATGGTTTGAGCAGAAGAAACATCACACCTAGTGATAACTTAACTTTTGTATTGCAGACTTTATACAGCTCATGTCACAGTTAACAAAGATGGGAGATATAACAAAAGAAAAATTCCTTAGTAAGTTGTAAAAAAATAACAAAATGTAATTTATGTTTTGACCAAGTTGAAACTTTCCTGACAGAACAAGATTGATATCAAAACCCCCTTCCAACTATACTTACTCATAACTATTCATACCCTCTATAATGCTTGGATATTCTCATCCCTTAACATGGAGAGATGGTCAGCATCTTCTGAAACTGTTTAATGTCTTGTCTTTCAAACATCTATGTGGTTTTAATATTAAAATATTTTCATTTTCTTCCTAATTGACTTTCTATGGGTAATATAAAAGTGGTATGATAAACTCTGTTTTTTAGGACGTTTTAATGCCATGAAGGCCCACACAGGAACATACTATATCATAGTTATTGAAAATGTCAGACTTGGAAAAATTGTTGCTTGTGGTTCTCTTATTGTTGAACAAAAATTCATTCATGAAACTGCATTGGTAAGTAGTAAAACAAGTTCTGGTACATCTTGAAGTAATTTATTATCCAGATCATAAAAACAAACTGTGCACGTCTATCATTTTATTGTTTAGAGGGGTCGAATTGAAGATATAGTGGTTGATGACAGCTGTAGAGGGCAAAAAATTGGAAAATTGTAAGTATAGCACCCTGTGAGCACACCTCCCCCCTTTCTGGTCCTATTTAATTTAACCCATGACCTCTGCACAACAGGATGCCAAACTGTTTCACTGGCCAAGAGTGATCAAAAACACACGCAAATCCATTAGAGGATGATCACGAATTGCTTATTTTGATGTTTGAAATTCAATTGTTTAGTCACATTTTAATTGTTGCTGAGTTGAAGGCAGTTGCAATTGATATTATTCAGTAGTTGTGGAGTTGCAGAGCCGCAAAAAAATTGAATTGTTGTTGTTGTAGTTCTTATTGTTCCTGATATACAATACAATCTTGCAAACTGTGACTCCAAGTGCTGTAATTTTATATCCTAACGGCCTACAAACTAAGCCAAATAAGTGGCAGTAAAGAAACACCTTGCAAGTCTAATAACTGATTTGTAATCCCTTTTCAGAATTGTAGAGACTCTCTTGCTTCTAAGCGAACAACTTGGTTGCTACAAGACAAGTCTGGAATGCAAAGATCCTTTACTTCCTTTCTACACTCAGTTTGGTTTTGTTGCTGAACCAGATCAAAATCATCTTGTCAAACGATTTTTTCATTAATAATCAATGTCTTTTTATAAAAATATCATTACTTTTAATTAACAGATGAAGTTCTGGTTAGATCATCATCCCAGTACTGATAATCTAACAGTGTTTATATTTAATTTATGGTTGCTAAAACCCTACAAATAACCTGAAAATAATGAAATTTACCGATGTATTACACAGCAAGGTATTTAAATTGTTTATAATATACTAGCCGTAGAATTGTAAAATTCCATCTCTTTCTAAAGAAGGCAAGCAAAAAATACCCTTTCAACATCTCAGACATAGAAAGGAGATGAATATTCTTAAATTTTATAACTACTTTATAATTATTTTAAGGATAATATTTATAAACAGAATGCCACCTTAACATGAGGTGAGCTTCAAAAAGGTTAGTGTATTAATGTGCAATAGATTTGTCATGTATCCAGTGTTAAGTTGCACTGAAGAATGGCAAAACTTTCAGCCTGAATTACCCACTGAAGTATTTCAAAATTGATTTGTTATAGGTTCTTATGCACATTATACATAAATTGTTTTCTAAACTGGTAGTGATAAATGAATTATTAGAATAACGCAGAGGCAAACAGGGATTTAAAGCAGTCAGGTCAAGACTATATGTACTAAAAATATTTACACAGGTCAAATGGTTAGTTTATTTTCAAGTTCTTTTCAGGATATAATGGATATTCATGTTATCTTAGTATTATTAAAAGAAGAAATCAACCATTCAAAGCTTGTCAATACATTTAAGAAATTTATTGTAGTTGTAATTTACATGTTCATCAAATTGTACAGTTTTGCATTTAGAGGTAATTTGGATATTTGTATAATAAAAGAACTGTAAATGGGAGGCAGCTGTACTCATTTTGCCCTCTTTAATATTACCTATCAATAATGAGTTTGACATTCATTCATCAATGGCTTGATGCTACTAGTTTGATCTGACATATTTACGTCCACATGATTTCTATTTATGACCTATGATTTTAAAATAATTTGACGAAAAGGAGTATTTTAGGCCAAGAACCTAATGCTCATTTTTGCATTGAGATCCACATCTTTCATTACCTGATGACAAGAACAAATATATATTTTTAAATAAATAAATAAATAATCTATAAGGAAATGAAATTTCATGTCCCATAGCTCTTCCAACAGCTTGCTTGTGATACCTACCAGCTGAGCGAACTAGCTGTGCAAAGCATTGTTGGACAAAAACTCCAGCCCTCACTCTTTGCTTTCAAAATCATTTCTCACATGGTTTTTGAATAACACAAAGATAAAATTTCACTCTGTTTAATAGTTTTGGACTTTTCTAAGCTTCAAAATACATTGGATTAAATTTCCAATTGCTTTCAGGTTGAAAATTGTGCTTGAACATAGGGCCAGCCATGAAAAATCCCAATGGACTGATTGGTTAGAGAATTTTTTCCCACTCAGCTGGAAAACTACATGGTCATGCAAGCTATTATTGTGTATGCTGTGACTACATTTTTAACCATGGTTTTGTCATGATTTTGGTACCTTTTTAAGGTCTTCAAAGGAGATCATTTGTTCTTGAGCACAGCCTGCATCCGTGATTGCCCTGTCTGCTATACACCCTAACTGGTCATCACTTATGCTCACTCCAACCATCATGTGCAAAATCTGAAACAAAAAGAAAGAAACACAACACATCATTTGTGCTATGCCAGTCTGGCCCTATATAGCTTGTTTCGTTAAATCATCAATCCGTAGCTTTTGCCAATTATGTTCTACGGCTTTGTGACTTCAAGGATCTTTCTTATATTACAGTCTCGAATGAGTGCATGAATCCCTTTATGAAGGATCTTAAATCAACGTTGTCTGGAATTTGGGAAAAGTA
>WUAP02203105.1:0-20994 GCA_015163945.2 Stichodactyla helianthus | reverse complement strand
AAAGAGAGAAAGAGAGAAAGAGAGAAAGAGAGAAAGAGAGAAAGAGAGAAAGAGAGAAAGAGAGAAAGAGAGAAAGAAAGAAAGAGAGAAAGAAAGAAAGAAAGAAAGAAAGAAAGAAAGAAAGAAAGAAAGAGAAAATGCTATTGATCTTCATTTTTGACACGAATATTCGTGCCTGACATTCGCGTTAAATTTAGAATTCTATGTTTTTTTAATTTCTTTTTTGGGACTTGATATAGATAGGCACCTCGGTGTTATGACTTTGATATCGCTTGTAAAATTACCCTATCCTGTCAACTAAGGAAATGCCAAACGTGTGAGTTATATTTGATGTTAAGATCAGTGCTGGCACGGCTAATGACAATTGTATCGCGAAAGGAAAATTAATGATTTTCATGTTTGAAAAGTTTAGTAGCAAGTACTGGATATAAACGGTTAAATTGAGCACGCGGCATCAAAAGACTATATTAAGAACCGAAACGAGCGGTATGTGCGATTGGAATAGAAATGTTTCTGAGCTAAGATTCGGAGTATACATGCTGAAGGATTTGTAGTTAGGATTTGCAAGATAAATAAACAGAAAGAAAGGAAAAATGAACGAATGAAACTGAGATAAAACGAAAGAAAAATATTTTGAAATGAAAAACGTTTAAGTCCTTTTTTGTACAATTAGGAGAGCCCGAAGGAATGCTTGTTAATTCGTACCAATCAGACGTACTGAAAACGTGTGAAAACTGATTTCAGAAGATGTACCACAACTGGGATTAACAAGCTTTGAATTTAGAACACGATAAATGAATTTTTCTTTCTTTTACAAGTAAATAAACTGTTAAAAAGTATAAAAATTTGAAACTAATTTTGTATATTTTTCGTTCATGGACTGATTTTTTTTTTTTTTTTTTTTTTTTTTCCTCGCTGAATTCATTGACTGAACTTTTGTTGACTTTGTTTCAAACAGAGTGGAAAAAAATCTATTTTCCAATAAAGAATCATATTGATTAATTTTCGTTTTCCCATATACTCATTTGTTAATGAAATTCTCTTTTTGGAAATTTGTATAAGCTATCGTATTCCTAGCCTGAATATCAAAGATTGAGATAAACAAATTGAATTTCGCTATGGAAAAAACATCAAAACAAAATAAGCCAGATATATTAATAATTATAATATTGTTATTAGACCGATTGGTTGTCATAGCAGCATCGCTTGTATATTTTCTAGAACAATTTAAAAAGAAATCAAGATTTTTATTGTCCAATAACTAACCAAAATAGCAGGTTAAGATATAACTTGTTAGTTAGTTAGTTAGTTAGTTGGTTAGTTAGTTTGTGTGTGTGTGTGTGTGTGTGTATATATATATATATATATATATATATGTTTGTTTGTTTGTTTGTATATTTATTTATTTATTTGTTTGCTTGTTTGCTTGTATATTAAATGGATAAGAGAAGAAAGCTATTGTTCAAACTTTCCCCAGAATGTCCCGGGTATTTTGCCTTTCAATATTCTCGATTGAATTATTAATATTTTCATAATCGCAGTACAGCAATTAACCATAAATTTTCAGATTTTTATCAAGTCTCATTAAAACTGTTTAACCGAGTAACTTTTTAAGTGTTTTTCTGAAGACGTAGCGCGCTGAAATAGAGCGAGATAAATTGAGAAAAGCACCGTGCGTACTTCCTTTAAGTCCTCTTGGACTAACATTGAAGACGGTACATGAAAAATAAAGTTTTAATTTTAAACCATGAAAGCTAAGCTTCCACAAGCATATAGGCTCAGAAATTCATACTTTAAGCGCTATAAAGAGAAAAGCAGATCTCTAGGAAGGATTAAAGTTCATCCATGTGTACTTTGTTTAATTGGTTTTTAATACAAACGACCAAAAAATTTTTTTTCAGTGACAAAATTTTCGAGACTCGCGTTCGCTGGATCGTTCTACGATTTATTTCTTTATGGTTGTTAGGGAAGCCATAGGCTTCGCTTTTCATATCAAAATTAGTGTGAAATTCTACCTATAAAAGTTGGAATTAATCCCAGTTATTCTAAATTTAAGCTCAATTTGAAGAAAATTGTCGCAGCATTAGGATATATCCACAAGGCTATTTATATTCTTTCTATAAAATTATAAATCCTTTTTGGCGATGTAATCAAAATCGGTAGTTCACACGGTTTTTTAGATCATAATTTAGAAATTTGTCCTTTGAAAACTGTTTGTCAGGTTTTCATAAGTGTCAGGTCTGAATTCAATGTTATTAACCAATGCTATCTTGATTGGCTTGTGAGAAGCTATTGTAAATTTGACGGTATTCTTTCAACTAAGGGTTGGTTGGAAGTTTTAGGGGCGGTAAGGGCTCTTAAAGCAACGGTAACAAGCGTCTCGTTACAGGAAAAATAACTGAAATTCCTTAGATTTATCCGGAGAGACCTTCTTTCAGACTCTCAACAATCGAATACATGTTAGCAAAGAGGATTGATCGATTGTAATCTTCAGTAGAACGTATATTGTGTTTTTTCAAAACAAAACTCATTTTTTTATGACACTTGGAATAATAATACGCATACAAATAGCTTCCCAAATCCTAACCACTCGGCGCTTGTGTTATAAGAATAAATGGATATGTGCTGCTCAACCCAGAGTAAATCACCAAATCATGCAAAGTCAATAAACTATGAATGATTTTTGGCTCTTTCACACACGAGGAAACTCATTTTCAAACGTTCTTTGAATTTATTGTCCAAATTTCTAGTCATCATCTTTTGAGAAAAACGCATGGCACACGCGTGACAGAGAAGACTGTCTGATTTTAACGATCGCCATCATTAATTCTATATTTTTCTTCTTCATTTACAGTTAGAAGTGATTCTAAACCATGGCTTAACTCTCAAATAATTTTTGAATCACTCTGTCAGGTTAATATTTACGTTTGAAGTCGGAATATTTAAGCGTTTATTCAAGCCAATTGGTATATTTCTCACCGGAATAACCCTTCAAGGTTTACCTTCCCTCTATCTTGTTTCTCTATCGGTTCAATTTTTTCCTTCTAATTCCTTAAATTTTAAGGTGTATAGCGATAAGCAGGGATATAATCATTTTAGACGATTTGTCGAACGTGGCTGATTTGAAAATTTATAGGACAGAAAAGACCGTTTAACTAACATACAAAAAATTTGACTCCGCGACACCAACCCCTATTGGATAATAGTTAGGCTATTCGAAATCGGAAATACTCTTGACGACTCTGGAGATTGGTCCTGATAGGCTTATAGTGTTTCCAAACATTGTATTTTCTGCGCCAAAAAGTAGAATAATCGTAGAAGAACGTGTGTGTTCGAAATTCAAATCCCGTAAATATACATTGAACTTTTATTTCATATCACTATTGAACGTCATTTGGGGATTATAATATATTTTTGGCAAAGTTTTCCCCATCTTGACAACGTTACTTCTTTAATTATAATATGCTATGTCACAAACCGTTGTCGTATCCTCCAAACCCCGTGTCTAGCCAAATCCGTAATTTCTTAGGAGTTTAGCTCGTTTCTATGAGAATTAAAACTTCGGTTAGGCTTCTAGTTTTGTTGAACGGCTTACTCGCACTGTAAATATTACAACAGACCGACGGAGGGGAAAAAAAACTACATTATTTATGTCCAGATTTTCAAAAATGTATAGGCTTGAACAGAGAAACTCTAGCAGAATATTTTCATAGGAGTATATATAGATTACGAATCGTATTCGTTAGTTTTGCAATTGATGTCTTTGCGTTATCATTTATATTTAACAGCTTTGCTGTGCCAGGTGTATATTACAGTCTAACCCAGAATTCGTTCCGAAAACACCGCTTATCAAGCGTTTGATTTCGCTTTTTACTATATCCCATGCATCTGTAAGAAACTACAGATTAATAATAAGACAAAAAGGGCTTTTTTGCTTATGATACAGACGTAATGTACGGTATTGTTTCGTTCCAATGATAGGAATAGTACAAACGCATGTTGGCTTCATCGATTGACTCGGCTGTACAGGTTTACTGTGGTTGCTATGGGTTGTTTTTCTCTTATTCTCTAGAATCGCAGCTTTTTCATCGATCTCTCAGTCGTACATTAAAACCAGGACTTACCTATAGTAGTCACAACATTACCAGCAAAATGAAAAGCGTTCATAAACTGCCAGCGATAATGCTTAGGCCAACCGCCAGTTTTGGAGCCATTGTAGCCTGTAGTTACATTATATCCCAATTTAACTGCTTCTTCAAGGCCTTTGATGAACGCCAACATATCTTCTTTACTAATTTTATACCTATCCGTAAAGTTCTTGTATTTCTTATGAAAATCATTTGAATTACGCTGTTTTTTTTCGTGCGTATGTTCAATAAAGAAGAATATTCCTGCACCAACCAAAAGATAGACTAAGAACAGAACAATTCGCAATAATAGTTTCTTGGTATTGGAACTAATAGCCATTTTTGCTCGCTTTCCTGAAATATTCCTTTTGAAACAATATTACGGACGTGTCTTGTTTTTGGTTCCCTGTTTTTCCATTTTGAATGAATCGAAGCGCGGCCGCTTGCGCCGAGTTCTCGTCAACTGCTCATACGAGCGTCCAAGTTGTTGGGCTAGTTGTTTGGGTAGATGGTTTCTTTGACAATACACCAATATATCTCTGTACGTCTGCCCGCTAGAGCACCTGTCCCATTTGGCGCATGCGTATGGCATGTTCCGAATCTCTTACAATGGTACGTTTAGGAGAGCTCTCTGATTACGACGAGCTTTCGAATAAAACTCTCTCGGCTAGAAACCACAGCTCAGCAAACTCCTGTCATTATTTTGGCCTACTGCGGTATGGTTTTGTTCACGTTTTTGTTGTGCTTGCCAGTCAAAAGGCAAGTGTACGAGTTTTTTCAACCAACTCTCGGCGTGACGTCACACCACCCTACGGCTAGTTCTTTGTTACGAGTTTCTTGTTTCGCATTTTTGATCAGTTTTCAAGTTTGAATGTTTTTGTGGTTACGACAATAGGCTGTAATCTCAAGACGTAACCGATTCGACTGAAAATTTTACGTCAACGTCTGGATTTAATTTTTGTTACCGTTGAAAAAAGGATATGCTCACTAGAAGGACGCTCGCGTTGAAATTTATTAAATTGTTCACTCACAATGCAAATAAATGAATAAAATTACAAGGAACCTAGCTGTCGTGGGTTTTGCTTTTCCTTTGTTTACCGTTTAAATTACAGGGATAAACAGGTCAGCTCAACTACCACTCTTACTTGTAAAACGATTTCATTAAATTTATCGTTCCCGGAAACTGTTTTACTGGCTCGCACATAAGGCAGTACAAAGACAATGAATACGATTGAAAGCTTAGAAAGGGAAAACTGAATTCTCGGAACCCGGACTCCCTCTTCATGGAAATCAAGGAAATTTCGCGATCTGATTGCTATCATTTATACAACTGTGAGCTCGAATTTCCCATAAATTTATTCATGTTTTCGAATTATCTTCTCGAAAAATTACACAATAGCTTAAACCTCAATTTGGCATTCTTACAATTTTCACACCAAATTGAATTTGCTTGTACAAGTTTTTACGTAATTGTCCCATGGCTGATAAAAATATCAGAATTTCATTACTGTCAGAAAAAAACAAAAACCGGTTTAGAGCGAATTCTCTCCGGTACACACGAACATCAACATAAAATAATGTGTTGGCATGGTAACGGTGTGAAATAAATTCAGTGTCTTGGAGTGAACTCTTAATATTTATTTTATTCAAAGGACAGTCGTATAGAGGCTACGTAGCTCTAAACCAATAAAACCCAAACAACGGTGGAGGATAATATGACCATGGACAATGATAGACATCGAACCAAGGATTCTTGTTCAATCTTAAAATCCGTGACACAAGAGAGCCGAATTTTCGTTCCTGTTTGGCAATGTGGTTTTTTAAAAGCCGACTTAAAAAGGAAAAGAACACTTAAGTGCTGGCCTTCAAAACCTCGAAGAAGCGTATTCTAGATCATGATATAACCGGTTATAGCAAAATGGGAATAAAAGTTGAACAAACTGAAGGTTTCTTTGTCAGTAATCAATTATAAAATCGCGCGTATAAAAGTTGGATTGCCTTTAAGATGCGTTTATTAGAACTCAGGTTCAATATATTTTAATTTCTCGTTCGCCAAAACAATAATTACGTCATCAAGATTGATCAGATGTTTAGTGGAGAGAAGCACTTTGTTCTAAAAAGTGAGATTGAAAACTAGAGATAAACCCTCGAGATTCCCCTTCCTTTGGTCGAGTGTATAAACAATGATAAAAGCCCATTTTGATGCATTGATTCGCACGCATTCTGCGCCAATTGCAACGGAGTATATACCCGTGCTTTTGATTTGTTTGTAACCGCGAAACTAAGTTCGTGAGAACTCTCTTAAATCTAAGTAGTTTTTAGGACTCCAATGGAATGAGATAAAACACTTGACCAAGGTGGTGCCGTCTTTCAAGGTCTGTGAATGATAGCGATTAAAACACAATCCACACACGAACTGGCCTTCCTTCTCTTAACCCGACAAACAAACAACAAGTCACGTGATACTTGAAAAACAACAAGTCACGTGATAAACAAACCACATCAAACTCGCCGCCAAACCAAAGCACCGAGTCTCCCAAATAGCAACCAAAGAACCATCCAGATTATTTGTCGAGTCAGGTTACTATAACGATCTTAACTCCAACAGATGACATAAGATTTAATTATAACAATTTTCTAATGTTCGGTGAAATCATCCTTGGTGAGCGTGTTCAGAAGAGCCCGTCATATTCGTCTGTGTACGTCATCATTATAGTAATAGTTAACACTAGGTTGCTGTATTAGATCACCGGTCTATGATCTTCGTAAACAAATATTCTTGAGCGATGAGAAGTCAGCTTTAGTTACACAATCGCAGCTGAATGGTGTGATTCACGAATATATGTAGCTTTTCCTTAATGTTAAGAGATTTAAATTAAATATTTTAAGGTGATTTGAGACATTAGATTTCCTGTGAATATCGTGACAGCTAAAAGTGGGCTTCCTCTTTGAGCCGACCAATCAAGAGGCGAGAAAACGCACGCCATCCAATTACAATGCTTCATAATATGATAGACGTCTCGTGCACTCAAAAAAATTTTTTTTTCCTAGTGAAAATTTGGTGTATAGCAGAACTTGGTCAAGTTAAAGAGGTTGTATAAACAGTTTGGCAGTCGCTCACGAGAGGTTATTAGTTCCTGTTATGATCAAACTAAAGTTGTGGTCGAGTTAAAGAGGTTTTACTGATAAACAACTCTAGGTTGTTTTCTTAATGACATTCATAGGTTCCTTTTACGTAACCAGACTTAACTGATGGTCGAGTTATAGAGGTCTTATCTGCAGACAAGGTAATCGTGCAGTGGAGAGACTATTAGTTCCTGTTACGTGACCAGACTTGATTGATGGTCGAGTTATAGAGGTCTTATCTGCAGACAAGGTAATTGTGCAATGGAGAGACTATTAGTTCCTGTTACGTGACCAGAGCTAAGTAAATATAATAGTGTGAGCTCGACGTATCTCAGTTTTTTTAACAGTCTTGTCATAAATTGTGTCTGGTTCAACCGTCTTTCTATCGTATCATACTCAGCAATCGAATGTCTGGGAACAATACGTTACCTAATCCGATTCCTCTGGGATCAAGATACTCTATTTCCCAAACCTGTGATAAATTGTTCCCTTTATTAATCTGTCCGTTTTCTTCCATTTTTAGTGGTCAGTAGGATTAAATCTCTTATAGACTCATTTTTGGGCGTGCAGTATTTCCTAATCTTAAACCACGTGTCATTCCTTGAGTATGATTTCTTTAGCAATAAGACCTCAATCGGAAGATACATTAGAACCTTCAAGGAATCGTATCTCAAAGATTGTTTTGAAAAGGGGGAAAACACTGAGCTGATTTGCCTAAAGTCTTAAAGCCTATTATCCACTATTAAACCCTTTTATCCTCTTATGCAACGAGAGAGCAGCTTCAGGCCCTAAAACCATTTCTTGCAAACAAAACAATTCACGTTAGAAAAACATGTTGACGACTGCTCGCCGAATTGTCTCAAACTGTAATTTTATAATCCTTGAAACCTCTCGGCTCTAGTAAGTTTTTAGAATCAGGTACGAGTCACATTGTCTGGAGCTGTTATCGTTTTTTTACGAGAGATGTTTTTGAATAAAAACTGACCTTAAATAGTTGCTTTCAGAGCTTGTTAGCCGAGGAACTTAGTACAATTGCTTTTTTGTTGAAATCTAAAGTCGTGGCTATGTCAGCAACCGGCATTTATTTAGATTAGCATTAATATACAGTTTTGCTATCAATTTCATATAATTAATATCTTTAAAGTATAATTTGGTGTTGATAAGTTTTTAATTTATTTGATTCAAGCCGTCCTACTAAAAAAACGGCCACTTGGCATCTTTAGTCATTTCAAAGAATTTAAGAATAATATAACGAACTACAATAACACCTAGAATAAGAAACTAACTTACCTTGTTGAAAACCCCTGGATGTCGACCAGCCAATTTCTAGCGAACCTCTGTATAACGAATGCCGGTCAACGTCTAGCAAACCCCTGCCGATATCGACCAGCCAGTGTCTAGCAAACCCCTGGATAACGACCAGCCAATTTCTAGCAAACTTCTGGATAACGACCAGCCAGCGTTTAGTAAACCTCTGAATAACGACCAGTGAACTTCTAGTAAACCCCTGGATATCGACCAGCCAGTGTCTAGCAAAGCTCTGCATAGCGACATATATCTTGAAAAAAAACTTTCAGTATGTATAGCGACCAGCCATTATTAAATAACAGACCTCCGGGTATCGACCGGCAATTTATAACAGACCTCTGAGTATAGCGACCACCCATTTTATCAGAAACCTCTGGATGACGACCAGACAATATGGAATGCGACCATCGAATATAACGCCGTGTTCGAATAAACGCCGAGTCTATGAGGACGAGTTTTATATATAGGCCTTACAACTGCTTAGTCATGAGTAATGTGAATATTTTGAATGAAGGGTCTGTACCCACAGCGGTGAGAACTTATTAAAACTATTGATTCATTGTGCAGTTTGAATTTTTATTGCAGTTCACGAGCTTACACTGGAGCACTTGTAACATTAATACACCCTGAAAACGATATCGGTAAAATTATCAGAGATTTGTGCAGTGATGAGAAATTGGCGGGAAAGGTCTATAAAAGAGTGCCCGGATTTTAGTTGCGTCTTTGAAGTCATTACGCTAAAACTACTAAGTTAGTAATACATTATTAGATTTTTCCGTTTCCTTTTCTTTTTTTCCCAGTATTGTTTGCTTGATTTCACTTCTCTTTGGATTTCATCTTTTCTTTTAGTTGCTCTTACACTAGTGAATTATCACCATAAAAGTAATTTTATTCAAAACTTCGAAGGAAAAGATAAATTAACGATTTCTTTTCATGAAAGAAGTTACCAGAATCAACGACCACCTCACGCACAATATTGTCTGTCCTTTAATCGAGAATCAAGAGCCCCCTTGCCACTTTCAAGGGCATTGGATATTTAACTGTCACCCCCTCTTGGATTCTTTTCATCCCCAAGTGTTGAACCACCTATATTGCTCTAGTAACGCTACTTGTTTTGGTGCAGTCATTACTAAAAAACGTCTACAAATTACTTTATCATTGTCGTTTGGAGTAATACTTTAAGAAGCCTTGTTGTTAAACATAACAGCAATTGGAGATAAACTTCCTGAAGGCGGGAGCTGTCTCACTGAGCTCTTTATTTAAAGGGTTTCAAGTGAGTTCCTGTAGCGAATGCTTGAATCATCGAAATATTGTAGCGGGTGATTTAACGTCGCGGTCATCTTTATATTGAAATTTTGTAAGCAGAAAACAAAGTAACTTTAAGAAAACTTTTCCTGTGACAGGGAAAATACTATCGAACTTCTTATCACATTTGTTTTTTTGTTTTATGTGAAGTTACAGTGGCCATTGGATGAATTCAACACTATAAGATATTTGCTTGGAGAGTTCTTTTGTTTTACATCCAAGATGGCGGCCATCGGCTGTGTGTGTTTTGTTGATTCATTCTTCAGAAAACGATTACAAAGTTTTTCTTAGGTTTTTGTCGTTAATCAAATAATTCCCTGCAATTTTGCAGTCTTCTAGGTTTGTATTGATCAGAAGTAATTACAAGCAAACTTTAAAATAATGTTCTCGCTTCATTACGATTCTGAACGCTTTTAATGATTTTCGTTGAATAAAATGTGCTTTTGAATAAAATGTGCTTTAATTATAGCAGAAGTTGAGGGGAGGAATTACGACAATTCTGTACGCCCCATGCTGGTATCTGCCGTACCTTTCTTGTGATTGGACCAGACATAAGTAAAAACCATTTCAATGTCGCAGGCCTTCTCAGTGCCGTGATATTGAAATGACTCCCCTTGTGAATCTTATAAAACTCCATCCTATTAAAACGCATCTATCGTCTGCCTCAATGTCTGAATACGGCTAGTATAATTTCTTAGGTAATCTGTTTAAATGAAACTACGTTTGAAGCATGTTGGTAGCTAGTTCCGTGCTCTATGTCAGGACTCAGCGTACCGTACAGTTTTTCGAGTGTTTGTACAGCATTTTGTAAATAACAATGCGTTGATTGCGTCAGTACTCGTGACGTTATAGCTAGCCCTCAATCCGATGTTTACCACACAACGCATGTTTTGTAACATCTGTGAACAACACAAGATTGGAGCCTTAACGGGAAAATAAACAATATTGCGCTCAGATGACAGACATTGTAAGCCAGCTGGAGTGTCTGTTTGATTTAGTTATTCTCTACCGTTTTGTTCACAATAAAGACTTCTACGAGAATAGTCTAGATACAACTACATAGTAAAGCTTCTCTATTAACGAGTATTTCTTAACATTCTTAATTATAGGTTTAAATTTGAGAATTGTTTTAAACGGATGGCTTTAGTCCTTGGCGCGAGCTCCTTTCCAATATGGTTCCTTACCATACGGTCCCTTACAATATGGTCCCATGCGTACAAATTAAGAGTTCCAAAATTTGATGCCAGTTTATAAAACGTTTCGAATTTTTTCCAAATTCAAAAGGTTAGGTTATTGCTGTTCTGTAGAAAATAATATTTCAGTGTTTCCGATGTAAATGTAAAAGTTTTTCGTTTAGATTTTTTTCGTGTAACTTCTCCTGAAGGCTGAAGGCTGTTTGGTCAAATGTGCGAATCATTGTTAACCGACATCTGTTTTCGTGTTTGTTTTGAATTATCAGCATATTATTGATATGAGTATCAAGGTTTCACTGAGTTTTGACCTTTCCAGAGTTAGTTTTTGATGGAAGTCCTAAAGAAATGACAGTATGTTAGCACTAAAGCTAGTAGCCTTCACATAATGATTCCCAAGAATCTTACTTTATTTGAATCTAGAAAATACAGATGTTTCTCGTTTGGTTAATTAAACAGGTTATTCAAAAGCATTAACATCTGAAATACGTAGATCAACTTACGAATTGAAATGAGTTCACGTAAACATGTTTCTCATTTAACCCGAATAAGCGAAGCTATTAAATATGCTACAAAATACGTTTCAAAGTGGACTAAATAATAAAGGAAGATGTGGGAGGCTTCTTCAGGTATCGGGACAGCAATTAACTAAGATATTTTTCTAAGGATTGTAATTTATATTTCAGAATTAATGGTGTTGTTTGTGTAAAATGAATTGCACATGAAGTCAGCGAAATTAAGCATCCTTGGATAATGTCTAATTTTCTTCTTTTCTTTTCAGGGCATTTCTTTCTTTCTTTCTTTTTTTAACCATTTCCATTACACCTGCCAATGTATTCTACCAATGTTATGTAATAACACTCCTTTCCGAGGTCCTAATTAGGAAAAGTTTGTCCTACATTGAAAGAAATTAGCGAACCCTCCCCATTCAAGGCTTGTGCGTGGGTATCGTAATTGGGTGTATTTTTCTCCTCTCTTTTTGTAATGAATCCTAATCAAGTCGTACCACAGAAAAACAAATTAACTCATCAAAAGAAAAAAGTTTCTCTCACAAAAGAAAAAAGTTCACAAAACATATCGGGGAAAGGATTTGTAAAATATCTTTCTTCTTGGCTTTAAAATGTTCTTTATTTTATAGTTTTATAACTTAGCTTGAGGTTCTCTTTCAATCAATCTTACAAATGCTCGCTTGGGTGATTAAAATTTTAAGACGTTGGATTGAAAAGATTAGCATTACTAGACGTATTACTCCAACGCGCCTGACACGCGCCAATATTATTTAGCGTCCGAAACAAATAAAATATTTATAGGTCGGTCGCGCCGTTGTCTTTTAATATCATTCTAAGATAACTATTAACGTAATCTTACAATATTTGTCTTATTCCTTGAAGACGTTTGAAATTATTGCAAATAGAATCGAAAAAATAGAAAATGGGATTTTGAAAACTAAACTAGGATTGGGATAGGGAATACAGTTATGAAATTTGAAACTGTAAAATAAAAATGGGAAAATGAAAATGAGGTTCGGTGGGGATTAAAGCTGAATTGCGATAAAAAGATTTCATGATGAATGAATGAATGAATGAATGAATGATTTAGAAGATGAGCTCAATACAACCACCTGGACTCAGAGTAACATGAAAATATTTTTATCGTGATGTTTGCCCCATTTTAGACTACATGCCATTCCCTTGAGTATGATTTGTTTCTTTCTTTACCATTATTCATAACGGCTGAGCAACTCAACAGCAAATGTAAAATTCGAATTTTTTAATATTATTAGAAGATTATTAGGAAAATAACTGTTAATGACTAAATATTTTATGCATACAGGTTTTTTTGTTTTTACGTACAGTGTCACAAGGAAAACAATAACTGGCAAGTCATGTGATCAGTTTACATCCGCCATATTGAAACCAGTTGAAGCAATTCAAAGG
This sequence comes from Stichodactyla helianthus, assembly GCA_015163945.2. Classification (NCBI taxonomy): domain Eukaryota; kingdom Metazoa; phylum Cnidaria; class Anthozoa; order Actiniaria; family Stichodactylidae; genus Stichodactyla; species Stichodactyla helianthus. Next base: position 8,001 of record WUAP02203105.1, on the reverse strand, counting down.
AATTCTGGGAAGAAACTGATGGCGCATAGGATCATGGGACAAGGTAAATGAGGTAGTTAGCTCCACAATGCTATGCGGTACGAGTTCGTTCCCAATCTTACTTTGAATACACCAAATTGAAAAAAAGTTGTTGGGTTCAAAAAGGTTGAATCATCGAAGGTAAGACCGAAAGGGATAATGGGGTAAGTACTCAATAAGGCCCATATTTACTATTATATGCATAGAATATTGTTGAAACTCTCGAGGTATTGCTTTGAATTCTCGAAGAAAACAATTTTCGAGAATTACAGTTATGGTCAATGCATATTATGGGCCTTACGAACTATTTACCCAGAATCCTTATCGGTCTTACCTTTGACTTTTCAACCTTTTGAAACCCGACAACGTTTTTTCAATTTGGTGTATACAACTACTTCAAAGAAGGTTGCCGGTCCAAGATCTGAAATCTGAGACCGAGAGGAATTACGGGCACGAGGTGTGAATTTATTTTTAAATTACGTTTTATATTTCAGTAGTTTGCAATCAGTAAATAGCTTAATACTACACTACCTTTGAGTGACCTGCATTTCAGATTTCAGCTCGCCGACCGACAACCATTTTGGATTAGGTGTATACAGCGAGCTTGTACTATTGTATTAGTCCTCGCTCGTCCTCACTTAAACCAGTGAGGGCTTGGGACTCCGTCTTTGGGCCCATTGACCCTGTTTACTTTGTCTTCCAAAATCATAGTCAGTAATTCCGAACCAAGCTTGAAGGAACTTAATAGATCTCCTCAGCTTGGGCATAATGTTTTCCCACTTCAGACCACGTGTCATTCCCTTGGGTTTTATTACTGTTTCTTGGAAACGCTTGAGAATAGCATTAATATGGACGGAATGAAGTCAAACAAAGAATAACATTCTCAAGGGAATGACACGTGGTCTGAAATGGAAAAACATTACGCCCAAACCTGTCAGTAGAGTGATTGCGTAGACTTCCATATGATTGGATTTTCTACTACATATTTTTTACTACATATTTTTTCATTTATTTCAATCGCTTAGATTGAATACATTTCACTGCGACGATCATCATTCAAAACTTCTATTTCACCGCAGTTCAATATCATTTCTCACATATTTTTCATTCTTGCGCGCAAATTTACTCAGCCAATAAAGGGATACTATCTAAATTCGTTACAAGTTCCCTAGCAAGGAGACTAAGAACGCCTTGAACATTTTTGTTCAAAATGGACGAAAGAAAGTATAGTTGAACAGCAGATGTTTTTATCCTCACAACTTAGGTTCAAATCAGCTCGGGGACTAAATCGATACCTTCATTTGTGCATCTACTTTGACTGCTGAAATCGCGGTGAAAAACAGAATGGTTTAGATAAAAATCATAGTCATCACTGAGAATGATCTTCGAGGCTTTGATCGAAGGTTGAACAAGGTAAGCGCCTTCGCCATACTTTCTCTCTTATTATAAATTAAAGCTATTGAAAAAATAAAATATATCAATATCCCATACATTTCTTGTAATATGTACAGTCTCGGACACTTATTAGTGTCTCAAATTTAAAACATTTAGTTTTAAATTTAGTTTTTTTTGAGAATCACTATTTGGGTGGCATGTGGAAGATTTTACACAGGGATCCCAGTGATTGATTCTCCATGAGAATAAACTTGCCTACTGTACTTCTAGAAAAAAGATGTAGTTCTCGAAAAAGATGCACGAATGGTATGAAACGACTGACTTGTTCTGTTGTCACTCTTTTCTCTATGACTTGTTTGTAGTGCAAAATGGGAGTTGTTTCATGCCAGCAAGCAGGAATTAGCACAAAGATGGCTTCACATTCATGCATCTTTTTCAAGAACCGCAAGTGGGCTTTTGTAACAAGTAATCTAACTGATGATGTCATATGGTGATATATAGCAGAATGCTTTGCCAGTGTGTGAATTATTAGCTTCCATAGAGATTTACTTAGACTAAAAAGATGCTTTCTAGTCTAGGCCTGGAAAGGAAAAACAAAGGTGGTAACCCCACCACTTTGATTTTATATATTACAGCATTATGATGTTACACCATCCTGATCACATAGCCTGTATCAATATTTAGTCTTAATAAAACTAAAACCAACACAACAGTAATGAACTAAGTAATGTAAAAGTCACCCCATGATCACAATATACAACAAACCCTTCATTTTAGGCATAATGGTTTCCTCATTTCAGACCATCTGTCATTCCCTTGAGTATTATTTTTTGTACTGATTCCGAAGATGTTTTATATATATTAATATGGATAAAACTCAAGCCAAATCATGACCAGGAAGTTTGAAATGGGAAAACATTAATTCCATGAGTGGTTTGTTTGGATTTTATTCTTTATTACATTTTTGTGCTGTGTTACTGACCAAAAGAAATGAAGCCTCAAAGAACGTTATAGAAATGAAGTCATCATGCAAATTACCTCCAAGTGAAGCAAAGGCCTCGTTCCTCAGTATTACACCTTAATTCCTTAGAAGATACAACAGCAAGTGATCCTTTTGAACGTAGCTGTGTGACTTCGGTTTTGATAATCCACTTCTGAAATTCCTTTCATAGTACCAGTTCAAATACACATTTACTATTTGTCAATTCCTGTATCTTTGGATATGTGGGCAGCGGTTGAAAATAGTATTTAGCTTGCACATGAGTGGTGTGAAGTGGTTTTTCATTCTCTATTGACCCAGCATCGGTGCTTGATGAAGGTGTGTCTGAGTGATACCCACTATCTTCCCGAAGGCCATTGCTCAATGATGGATTATTTGAAAAACTATGAATCTTAATAGAACCATCTTTCTGGGAATTGTTTGATTCCTTCTGACAAGTCATATACTCACTTGCTTCGTCGAAAATCTCATCATCGTCATAATATTCACAATTAATGTATAATTCGTATTCCTCTCGTAGTGTCCGAACTTCTTGTCGAAGACCATCGAACTGGACTTTAAGATTGAAATCCAGTGTTTTCATCGCTTGTAATTCTTTTCGAACCCATTCAAATGCCTTATTCACTTTCTGTATTCGTTCTTGTAGAGAAAGATTATTTGTGGAGTTTTTGGAGTCAGTGTTCAAGAGTGCACGCTCTTCCGAGGGTTGTAGATCATGTGCGTTGTGTGTTAATGGTTCAAGTTGAGAATCTAATGCGGGATTCTCAATGCTACTTTCTTCTTTGTTAACTTCCGTTGTGTTGCCGTGTGGTCCCATCAGCACTTGAATCTTAGATTCACTGTGTTCCAGCTGGTCTTCAACACCTTCTTGCGCTTCAACTTCATTTTCACTATTATCAAGTGAATTGGTCTTTGAGTTCACTACCAGGTTAACATCCTGAATGTAGGTTTTAGATCCAACCACTTCTTTGCACTCAATAACATGCGTCTCATTTTCCTTATTTACCGAGTTATTGTCCATTGTTTCGTTCGAAAATAAGCCAGCATTGGAAGGTTTGCTAGAGTTCTCTTCACAATCTTTTAACTCACTTATTCCAGTGTCATTTTTAATTTCGAGTGACCTAACACTCCTCTCATCTTGATCATTCGCGGTACTATTGTTAAGTCTCTTGGATGTATTATCTGTTGGAGTCTGATAGGAGTTCCTAGCCTTGTCTGACTTGGACAGATCTTCATTGTCTCCTTGAAATCCCTCGACATCATCCTCATTGTGTTCAATATTGTTATCGTGTTCCTCAGTTAAACCCTGGGATGGATCCTCACAGGTAACCATACTAAACTCATCATCAAATGGAGTTTTAATTTGCATCTCGCTGATCACAACACTTTCATGGTTTGTATTGATGTCGTTTTGTTCGTAAGTGGAATTTTCAGTTAATTCGACCGATAACTGAAGCCCCAAGCTATCCCATGATTCCAAGGTAGCGTGTTCATGGCTTCTGACATCGTAGTCATTAGGATTTTCGTCACTGATGGAATCGGATGAATTATCTATCGACTGCATCAACTTTTGGAATTCAGACTCGTCGAGATCAAAAGGATTACCGCCATTGACTTCTATCCTACTGATATCATCATCATCATCTACACTCACCATTGTTTCATTCTCCTCTGAAGCATTTCCATGACAACTGCCAGAATCATTGACATTGTTCGTTACCTCTAAGATCTTTATGACGTCTTCTTGACAACTGTCATCATGATTATCAAGATCATTTGAATGGTAATTTAAGACAGACCACTTCGCATCGTCTTCATAACAACCCTTCTCAGCGTGCCATTCAGCCAGCCTTGTATTATTAGTTTCGATAGAATCGTCGATTTTATCTTGGTATGCACTCTCTTTTTTCTCATCATCATCATCATCATCATGTTTTAAGCGATCCCACCACTCGTCAGGTGATACACACGATCTGCGATCATCTCGTGGTGTTATGCTCTCTTCAAACCAACTACAACAGACAGGCTGACAGCTAACTGTAACCGGTACAATCGCATCCTCTTGAACAAAGTCACTGAACTGCAAACTCTCTGCTTGACTGGGCACTGTTAATGTTGAGTGATAATTGATATCAAGAGCTGTGACGTCATCATGTTCTCGATATACATTTCTGACAGATTGACCACAGTTAACTCGATTTGTCTTCTTGATCTCGAAATCATTTCGTTGTACAACAGCTCCTGGTTGAAGTATACCAGTAAAACATTTTTCTCGTGAATTCTCATTAGTGTTTATAATATTTGTAGTTATTTCAGAGTCTTGTGGTATGTTTCTAGTTCCTTGGCTGTCGTGGGAAGATTCATTCCAGGATTGTCGGTTTCCGAATTGCCTTTGGCTATAAGATGTGTGATACGAGTCTCTATAGGTCACATACTTGCACATATCATAACCAACTTGTTTAATATTCATGGAAGCACTTGTAACAGAATCATTAGCTAATGTGTTTTGACATTTTGTTGATGAAATCACTTCAAAAGGATCATTTGCTCCAAGTTCTAAGTGCGGCTCCACCACAGGAGTCCCATCACATAGTTCGTTTTGTTCAAGTTTCGATAACGGTGGATCAGAATTATCGCACATTACTGCAGATGATTCGTTAGCATTACTATTAGATGATTCGTTAGCATTACTATTTCCATAATAATTAAAATTACCATTTAAATCCTTGTCTTGGCGTAATAAAACATCGATATTTTCCTTCACAGAGCAAGACGCAGTCAATTCTCGTTGATCTTCCAAGAATTCTAGGGATTTTGTCCTTAAAAATGAGGAGTTCTCATTCATCTTTTCTGCTTTAACATCCTCCACAGTATTTCCAAGTGGTAGTATATCAATGATTACTTCATTGTGCTGAAGATTTTCTCTAAATTCCTCAGTATTGGCTTTTCTTTCCTCATCAAACGTCCAACACTCGCTTTCTTTAGTGTTAAAATCCATGCCAGGCACCAAGTAACACGATAACTTGGTGTCACTTTTCGTCACACTGTCGTTATCTAATCCATCAGATTTACTCACGAATTTTTCGACGCTCTCGTTGGTAATAATCAATTCTGTTGTAAATATATTTAATCCTTTGCTCAAAGCAATGTCATTCTCGTCTTTAATAACACCAGTGTAGTTTCAAAACACTTCATACAGCGTAGAAAAGAATAGAAACGGTCTCGATCAGAATATTCTAAATTCCTTACCCGAACCTTGAGGTCCTTTACTTCGCGTTCCTTCATAAACGTTTTGGCTTCCTTTAATGATAACGATGAAATGTTTCAGCTGCTAACCCGGCTCGTTCTAGAGTGGAATACAAAATGCTTTCAAGTGGCAGTCGTTCTAGTTGCTGTCACCCTTGACTTCCTTCAAATCTTGAGCATCTTTCTCTTTGTCTAAAAATCGCTGAAAATGCAAATACCTGAGTGAACCTTAATAAAGACTAAATAACCAACGAATAAACTGCCGTAAAGGTGAAAGAGGTTAAACCAAAGGATACTCCAAAAATGATACCAACTATTTGCGTCACAATCTAACTTCGTATCACAAATTTCCTACTTACGGAATAATTAATTTATTTTTATTTCCTGCCGAAAGTCTTGCTGTTTTGTTCATTAGTTTTTGTTTCAATGAAGGTTCGGCAGTGCTTTGTTATTAATTCAATGCCATTTAACGCATGACGATTGTATTGTTATTTAACATTACGATAACCCAACCAGATCCAAGCGAACAAGCTTGTCGAAAAAGTGTTCGTTCAGGTTTTTGTAATTATTCATTTTTCAGTCCTTATCTTTACAACCTATCCATCCATCTATTCTCCTAATATTATCCCATTATTTCATCCCATTTTTCTATTTTTTCCCACTTTGTGATCTTTTATAAGCTCTATTATTGATAATGATAATTGCGAGTAATGTTATTCTATAACCAAGAGAAGTTTTCGCATGTTTGATAATCCTGTGTGTAGATGAAATATTACAGTGTGACTACTCCAACCAAGGCCACCCAAACAAATTTTCATGTAATTAAATTATCCAATCACGATTGAGTATATAAACAATAGAATCTCTACAAACTGACAAATGTTTGAAATTTCGCATAAAATGTAAATAATTTGCTTTGTTTGTGTACAAATTACATTGACATTGAACAAGAAGCATCGTACGCTGTAGAAATTCGCAACAAATCTGTCGTTAAGTGTCAAAAATGTACATTGAAAATTTATCTGAAAATTTGTTTGGGTGGCCTTGGTTGTAGTAGTCACACTGTAACACACAAGACAGGTTTTATACCAAAATTACGAGAATTCACGACATTTGGGAACTATTTAGACCTGTCATTTACTGACTGGAGTGTACACAAGCATTCTAGTTTTGAACTGTCAAGCAAACGGGGCTAAAATGGTTAGATGGATGGATGAATGAAATAAATTGCTCCTTTAAAACAGATGTGTGAGGTCACTGACGGACCTGTCGCTTCCAGCTGAGCGAACAACCAGCTGCTCAAAACATTATTGGGCAAAACCTCCGGACCTCACTCTTTGTTTTCAAATCATTTCTCGCGTGGTTTTTAGAAAATTCACAGATAAAATTTCACTCTATTTAATAGTTTGCGGGACTTTTCTAGACCTCAAAATACATTGGATTAAATTTCCAATTGTTTTCAGGTTAAAAATCATGCTTGAACATAGGGCCGGCCACGAAAAATCCCAACGGACTGTGATTGGCTAGAAAAATTATTTCCGCTCAGCTGGTTAGCAGGCGGCACTAACCAAAAGGCACACTCGCTTTTGGCCCGCGCACTCGTCATATACTTCAGATCAGCCTGCATTTCTTCTGGTCAGCAGTGACGGTTTTTCAGGAACTGTCACGTGACTGATATATCGTTCATTCCTAATTGGTCACGTGTTTTGAGTTGATTGAGTTCGTATGACTGGATACACAAATGGTTTCCGTTCATAGAACTATCGAGAAGAATCGCACACGCATACACACGTACACCATGCAAATATATTTTATGTAAGTGGGGTACCTGTGGTACACGAATGGCGTTGATCCTTTACTCTTATGATTACCCAACATCACCAGAGACATCCTCGGGAACCCAGGAGTAAAATTCTGTATTGCTTGTTTCTCGCTTCCAGGTAAAATACCCCTGGGAACGAAGTCTGTTAGAATTTGTTCCGGAAGTCGAAATTCAAATGGCGGCTTTCTAAAATCCAACCAATCAGAGAGCAGACATTTCTAACTGTTTATTATATTTGTCTAACTATACTTGATACTGAATGGTCGACCCCAGCTGCCAATCGGAAAAGAGATGAATTTAGACTTCCTGAACAAGCTCTAACAGACTTCATTCCCAGGGGTATTTTTTCTGGAAGCGACAGACTTTTACCCCTGGGTTTCCTGGGGATGCACCAGAGATACCAGCATCACATGGCTACTGACCATTAGTAAGCACAGCGGCAGACACTGGAAAAAATTTTCGATTTCCATACTATGGAAATAGCGTGGAAATAGTCTAGAAATAAGTTGGAAAATGCAAT
>WUAP02202994.1:0-21014 GCA_015163945.2 Stichodactyla helianthus | reverse complement strand
GGCCCCCCTCCCCCCCTCCCCCCCCACCTCCCCATGAATAATGACTGGTACCAAGCCCGAGAGATGAGATAGGCCTTTTTTCCCCTAAAAAAGTACGGAGATTACCTGGAAAACTGCGGCTGTCTGCCCTTGAACTAGTACATTATTTCTGTAGAATGTAACGTTCGGTGCTGGGTCGCCTTGAGCCGCGCATTCCAGCCTCGCGGATGTTCCTACTGCAGCTTCTAATTGAGATTTTAGATTTATTACAGGCGCCTCTGCAAGAAAAACGATTAAAAAAGCATAAAACGCATTAATGGACATAAATGGGGTCTGTATAGAGCTTGGAAATAGTCGTTTTCTAAGATGCGCGAGCGCTTTTATCAAATATCGCGGGCGGACTTGAAAACGAGGCAACTTCGGGCAGGAGTGCATGTTGCAAAATTAGTGACGTTAAAACAGAGTGTGTTACAAACTCGGATTGTATTGTCCAAATATCTAAAACAATAATTCGGTTTTGGAACGTAAAATTGATTTGAAAATAAAATATTATATTTCTAGGATAATTTTTCTTCAAAGAGCGCTGAAAACACCCAACATTCCTATGTTCGCTGTGTAGTTGTTTACTCATACTGCTCCAAACTGCGTCGTTTTCGAATCCGCCCGCGATATTTGACTAAAGCGCTCACGCATCTTTGAAAACGACTGTTACATATCAGAGCTGTTAAGTGTGACGTCACTCGAATGAAAAAGCGACTTCCAGGTCCAAAATGAAAAGCAGTTCTTTGAAGATTTTTCTTGCTATGTTCTTCATAGTAGGAATTGGTGTACATAGGTCTGTTTATTACAGGTGGAAGAGGAATTGTGGATAAAACGTTTTGGTTTTATTTTAGCGCATTTTCTGAAAAATTGGACCCGGAAATACGTCACAACTTAACAGCTCTATAGAAATTCTATAAAAGCATTCATGATAAAAGATGACTAAACTCAATAAATTTTAATACATCTTGAGTCAATCTTAGCACAGATTGTCTTGTTTTAGAGTTTTTCTGGGTTTTCCCTCCCATACTTTTCTAAGACCAATACCGCTGGCTTCCCTATTACTTGGGCTGCCTGTGAAATAACTTACGTCGTGAGCGTACCAAACTCACTGCTCCGAGCACTAGTACGAGTAACAGCCGAGTGTGTTCCGACACAGTCATCGCTGACTTGTTGAACGCCCTGAGCAAAATGAAAAGAAAAAAATTAACAAATCTATCATGTTTGTGCATCAGAGCTTGGCGGTGAAAAGAAAAAGAAAAAAAAATTAGCAACGGGCCTGATATCCAGCTGTTGCTGCATCCAAACAAGGATTGTATGTCATCAATAATCGTTTGAAACAGAAGCTGTTGAAGGAAGCGCGGCAAAATTGGGTTTCCTGTGGTGATAAATTACGCGAATATAGACCTTTACGACATAAACATGAAAACGAGGTCTAAGGGTCATGACTTCATGTCACATAAATTGAAAGACTGCGGTTATGGCGGACAGTAAAGTCAAAGTTTCTCTAGAAGATATATCCCTGGATCAAATCTTTCAGATTTTCAGCGTACAGTCCATGGAAACCTTGATGGTACTGCAGCGGGCTTTAGAATGTCGTATTAAGCCAGTAAAGCTGTGTTTATAATCTTAATGTGAAGCAAAGTGCACGGAAAGTCAAGTAATATTCCTATTACAGTTTAGCTGTATAACATTTGTGAGATAAAAAGACATTGCTAGTCAACTTCGCATCCATTTGATATTCTGATGGCCCTAGGCCTCATTTTCATGTTTATGTTGCAAAGGTCTATCAGTACTAGCGCAAGATTCGATTTCATTACCGTAGCAGTTTCTTCATGTCGCTATTATGTAAATTATATATTGTTTAATCAGCAACTTCTCTATTTTGTTTAGCCTTTCCCGAATCGAGTTCTGACTAGGTCACCTCGAGGAATTAGCAAAGCATCTATGGATTTTTACAGTCTTTTTTCACATTTTCAGTTCTTTATTTTTCCTTTTTCATTCTTATTATCTTTTATCTTCTCTCTCTCTTTCCCCTTTTTTGTTTTGTTTGTTTGCTGTTGTTAAGTTTCAGAAACAACTGTTTCTCAGATTAGTCCCTTAACTTACACTCTTACAATACTCACTTTTCTTGCAGCTATTTTTACGTTTCGGTACTCGTGTAAGTTAATTTGAAGAAACCTAACTTTAAGGTAAGTTCTGGTACGATGGTACGTACTGAAAGCAAGGCTTTGGCTATGTACTGGTCGGATTAACTCAACTATACCTTGGGAAAGGAATATTGAGCTAGGCGTTGATGATGAATGCGGTACGTTTAGTTTGGTGGCACGCGGGCTCAGTGGTAAAACAAAGATGGCGTTTATCTAAATATATACTCCGCCACTCCGCCATCTTTGATTTTGATCTAAGACCACACTATTTTTTGTTGGAAATCCGGCAGTTGTCAGCAATACAAGCAACACAATTCGAATATTATCGCAACAGGAATCCCACTCTTTCCGTGCTCTCTTGGGTTTTTTAATGGTCATAAAGCTGCCTTTAACGATAGGCAATAGACCTCTTTACCTTCGTTGTTTGTTTACCCATTTCAGACCACGTGATGTCACTCTTGCAAATCAATTCTTTCTTATGTCGATAGCTTAACATTTTAATAATAAAAGAACAATTCCCAAGATATTGCTTAATTTCGTTGTGTTTTCCCTTTGTGGAATGACTCTTTGACTTTGTTTCGCTTCAAGGTCAAGTGATGTTTACTCATACCCAAACAAGAGCAGAATGCACCGCGCTCGCTATCCCAGAAATTTTGTTCGGGATGAACTCGCAATTTGCAAATATGAATGCTAATCTATAAGACATGCTGAGGCAGAAGAAATATAAACAGCTATATAGGCTGAATTATTTACGATTTTACAGTTTTGACGAATCTAAATGCACTTCTTGCAGTCACGTGGGCTGCCTTTACTTTTCCCTTCTCTCAACCCCAGAGTCCTGTTGTTCTTACTGCGCATGCTCGCGACGAACTGCCAGTTCGTTCCAGTTTGTTGGAGCACAGGCAGCCCAAGCAATTATCTTGTGTATACAGTAAATACAAAAGATGTATGGGTCGAAAAATTGTAAAATTTGTTTGTAGTAAACTTGAATTAACCTCTGCGTTTAGTTGTTCTTAATAGTATGTAGATCCTTTCTAGCTGGTTTTTATTTGCTCGATTTTTCGGTTGTGAAACTCCGTTAGCCCTACTAACTGGACATCACGCTGACTTCCGAGCTTGGTGGCCTGGCCTGATCTTGAGAAAATTCATTCTGATTGGTCGTTGGTCGTCATGGAAGTCAGCTGATGTCCAGTTAGTAAGGCTAACGGAGTTCCACAACCGAAAAATCGAGCAAATAGAGCAAAAATACGGGCCAATTGTTTGGGTTTAATTTGTCACTTTTGACTAAAACGATTTCTGGGTAGAAGGATTATTGGCCTTCCACACTGTGGTCATTTGGAGTCGCTTCAAGGGATTTCTCGGGGGGAAAATGCCGATCCATTTGGAAGAGCTGGCGACCGGAGTTGCCAGCCTTGACTCTTCTTCTATTACTGGTGGGGGAAAACGCTTAAAGCGGCTAAAAACCAGCTACAAAAGGAGACCTACATACTATCAAGAACAAACACAAAGGTTAATTCAAGTTTACAACAAACAGATTTTACAATTTTTTCGTACTGTTTACTGTATACACAAGATAATTGCTTGATTTGGGCTGCCTGTGGTTGGAGTAAGAATGACAGGGTTTTGGGGTCGCAAGTGTGTAACGAGCCCAACAACACTCTTCAGTCACTAGGTTGGAACTAACTTTATTTTCTCTATGCATTAACATTTACAAGTCTTCTACACGTGACTTAAGACGGAAGTTATCTAACATCATTGGAATGTAGGCTTGTTTATGTTTAACTTATTAACTGAATGTTAACTTGTAACAGTGGTCCTCGGCCAGAACCATGATGTCAAAATTGGTCCATAGCTAGAAGTAGAACAATATCCATTGTGGATTCTGAGGGATATGAATAGCATGCTATCAAAGGCTATCATGCTTATAATGTTGTCATAAGATTAGTATCCATCCACATCACATCTGCATTTAATTATACGCAGAAAACGTCATAAAGTTTCGCAATTCAAAACTCCTAAGAAAGTTCATTTAACTTGATATTAGAACATTCCGATGGCTGTCTTTGGTGGAGTAATTGGGATTAAATTGTTAAATTAAAAGGGCTTTAATTGGTAGTTTTATTGTGACAAAAAAAAAAAAAAAAAAAATTAATTTGAAAGCTTCAGACATTTGTTTTATAACCGGTCATTAATCTTCAAGTGGGTGGTATTGCATCTCCTCGGGACTTTGACTTCGTTAGCTAGAATTCTCGAACAGTTATGCTAAAATTAACGCTATTTAATCCGTCGAAACTTAGGTGTTGTTTATTAAAACTTTGACTTCAAGACGAAAGCTCATTTCCGCCACGGTCTTGATCCCATTCTCTATTCTACTCTTGTTTTAATTTTGACGCTTTTAGTTGATATTTAACTTTTTTAAACTCTTAACACCTCTTAAACTAGCGGATTCCTTAATATCAAAATAAATCATAAACTTTTCAAATTCGGAAGTTTTAATGTTGTTCACCCAACTAGGCAAAAGAGCAGAAGACGAAAATTCTGCGTTGGCTTCGTTTTGAGCCACATTAGTCCAGCAGATTGAAGATATTTTAAATTGGCAAAATTGTGAAATTTGGGCAATGACTTTTGCCTTGAGAAGATTTTGTCGTCTCGCGCTTTATGCTCATGTAGTTGACGACTTGACAAAGAGTCTCGTTGCTCAAAAACTAGTGTGTCAGGGTTTTACTGAACAACTGACGAGGATCGTGTAGATGTTTTAATTTGAAAGATTTACTCAGCCATGCCTTTCAGTTAACGAAAAAAATAGCGCTAATTAAATGAATTGCCTAAAGCAACCACCTTCCTATGCCTGACTTACGTTCTTTGTTTGAAATATTACTTAAAAACTTGGACTTTTTATCGAATTTTTCTCCACGTAGCTTTGACATTTTAAATTTTTTTAGTCTCTTCATGGCAGCCTATTCCCGCAATTCCAGGCAACTGTTGTCGTAACAATAATTCCAAATCGTGACCAGTGACGTTTCTATTCCAAACACTCAAAGAAAGATCATTTATTATTGCAAGTAAATATTGTAAATTCATTCTCACCTTATGATTTGATATTTAAATACTCTTCCGACTTCACTGCGACAAAAACCTGTTGTTCAAAAGAGTCAGCTCAGCTCAGATCCTCGCTTCGAATTCATAATCTCTACTTGCGTCAATTCACTGCCAATTCGGAGTTATTTCATGTCATCACTATAAGTTACGATGATTAACACGGTTCTGCATCAGATCTGATGCCTTTTGTATCTTATTTACCCAGTCCGATCACAGGTAGCCCAAACGTAACATCACTAAATCCTGACGTCACACTTTTTCGATTATTCATTAAATGTCCTTGAATTTTCATATGGCATCTGAACTGTGCTTCTAGAAACACTTCAAAGTGCAAAACATCGTCCACAATATCTTTATGGCAGTAGTCTGGTAGTTTAAGAACGGTTTGGCGTAAAACTAAAGTGAAAAAGTTGAGATTTTAAGTGATTTTCAACGCTACGAAGTTTGACTTCCTGTTTCACTGCTCTTTGAACACATTAATTTCCTAAAGATTTGCAGCTCCCGTTAACAAAATGTTTCGACCACATTAATTTAAAAAATTAATTATAATATCTTCAAGATCTTATTAAGTACAGAAACAGTTCCCCTGTCCGACCTTGCCAAATAAATTCTCTTTCAAATGAAGTTTTTATCACGACTTTTTGTCCATGGATTGCTGAGAAATAATATTTTTAACCTGGCAATCCGACTGAGAGTGGAGAGGAGATTTCTGTGTAGGCGAACACTTGACTTAGGAGTATGGGGAAGGGTTTTTTGCCGCATAGTTCGACCTTAGGGGGTGTCCGGTGCTCAAACGGACACTTAAAATCCGACCCTGACAATAAACATAACGGGGAGGGGGTACTCCCTATATTAGCCTTTAAGTTGATGCTCCGCCCGAAGAGGAACCTTATAACAAATCAAACTAAAAAGTTTCTCCACCCTAACAAAGCATCTTATACAACGCCATAGGATTTGATGTAGGTAATTATTTGACGGGCACAGCAAATATTATGGGTTAGCAAAGTGAATACAGTAACATTTGGTCTCTGAAGAAATGACGAAAAGTTTTCAATTCACCAGGATGCTATCAATAGTCACCCATCTGAATAATAACCCAGCCCTTGCGGGCTTGGCCCTCACTCTTGAAAGCACATCACACTTAACCACTCGTCTATCGAGTTCAAAAAATTAGCATATCAATACCGGCCAAACAATGTACCCGATAGACTAGATTATTTTTTTCTTTCAGATCCGTGTGAACCGTGGTTAGAGCAAGGGGTTGGTCGTATATGGTCTGGGGGCCGGCCAGCCTCTCCCCTGATGCTTCGTCAAAGATTCGCTAACCCCTAAGATGACGGAACGGCACTTAATCGCCGGTCAAGCTCGGAAATCCATACTGCGCCTCAGCTTTCAAGGGAATGTCTCGGGGGTATGGTTAGTGGGTCTTTTTTATTTATTTATTTATTTATTTTTTTTTTATCGGCAATTTTGTTGGTCTTTTATTCCACCAAGGATTTGGAGATTTTTTTAGTAATTTATCGATTTATGTTCCGTCCTCGATAGACACCACCTCATCCCCTCCCCTTCGTCCCTCATTCTAAAGTAACAAATCGATCCTATTAGCCGTCTAAAGGTGCGCACCATAGTTCAAGGCTGAGGTCAAAAACGGTCAAGGTAGATACTTCTGTAGCGCATTTTCCATTGTCTGAATGGGCTTTCCGATCACTTTTCAGCTAGTGGTGGACTTAAGGAGCTGCATATAAAGGCACTATTGGCAGGTACGTAGCTTACGATCATAAGTTGGTCATTATTATATTAGTATGTTATGCCTCCAAATTGGGGTAGGCTCAGTTGACGCTAGAGACAATCCCCTACTCTTATGCATGCCAGTACTTCAACAGGTTCTTTAATGTCCTCCATGTACAGGTTAAGGAAGGGATGGCAGACAGGGCCTACGGTTTAAAGTCCTTATCCGAGAAGACCTGAGCTGAGCGTAGCCAGCTCGTTGAACCAACAGTTTGTTTGGATCCAGCGTAGGCTATCTGCAGTGTGCGCGGTCTACCCGTGAACATGTAGCCACCACGGTCTGTCGCCATATGGCAATTTTTCAAGTTCCCCCTGCATACTAAAGTAACTTATACGACGAATAGGATTTGATGTGAGCAAATGACAGGTAATTATTTCATCACTACTCGATTTTTTATCATTGGTTATCTCTGTGCATCATGGGTAATCAGGAAAACTACCTCGGGATTTTTTTGTTTTTTTTTAGAAGTCTCGTGCCATGGAGTTCTACTTGAAAAATATCTGCTGTTTTGCATTTTTCTGTCCTCGGATATTGGACAAAATGGCCTAGTAGGTCCTCGCTGTCCATCTATGTAAGAGCTAATATAGAGGCCAACGAAAGAGCTATTTTCTCATCGTAAAAAAGTAAGGTGAGTTTTAAACATGTCGCAGTAACTTTTACTCCTAGACGTTGCTAAAAGACCCAACTTTTGTATTTGGGGATCAACGTTTAGAATTTTTATATTTAAATCATGACACCGGTTAGAATAAAATTCCTTGTCTGTCGCTCCTTGTCTGCTTTTAAAAAGAAAATCAAGTGCTGTGATCTCTCCATCGAGTATCTATAGATATTTATTATGAATTGTACATGTTTTATAATTTTAATAGCATTATTCATCATTATATATCAATAGTTAACATTTTAAAGTTGTATGTAATTAGTTATCATACGACCTCTAGGTAAACCAACTTATTGTGCTTGATATTGATAGAGCATTCGTATTGAAATAAAGTTATTATTATTATTATTATTATCCATCCATCCCATCCATCCATCCATCCATCCATCCATCCATCCATCCATCCATTCATTCATTCATTCATTCATTCATTCATTCATTCATTCATTTATAGTTTTACTTCATTTCATTTCTTTTCATTTCATTTTATTTTCAAGAAATGAAATGAAATTGCTTTCTGCCCTTGAAAGCAATGTAGTTTAGCACTCACGATCCATGCCTTTGTGCTCTCGTGTTTACCAAGCACTAATTCAATTATACTTGGAAAATTTATTCCCTTCAAAAATTATACGCTATTAGTCTTTTTGGAACAAATTGCTTCGTAAATTGGATGGATTTTCTTGCCAGGTAGTTACCATTTTTGGATTTTTGGCACAAATGCAATCACGTGTAACTAAGCATTTTAATGTTTGTTTGCCATCCAGTGGAGCCTTCCCCAAGGGACCGTGAGCTCAATTCATTCGCTATTGAGGTCATATATCGTCATGTGACTGTTTGCTGCAAAAGGCCTATTGATCACTGGTTTCTTGTTATGCTAATCTTCTTGAGTCCATTGTGCCTTCATCCTGTTCCACTGAACAATGTAAATCGCGCTCTACATGATGTGAAGTTGGAAGAAAACAGCTCCGAAGCTACGCTGGAAATCTCTTCCAGCTTCATTGAAAAATGACTACAAATGGTGAATTACAAGCAATTTAACCTGCAAGACTGGACTAACGATATCATCCCAAGAACCTAGAACGGCAGAGTTTTGATTAAGTCACTCATAACTTTGACCTATCACAGTGGGATCTTTTCAACTGGTAAGCGTAATTTCGATATTAACCAAGTGATTTTCTGAAATAAATTTTAGTCAGCAATCGATGCAAATTAAACCTTTCGAGTAAAGTTTAATAAGACTTATAAGAGAGACATAAAATTACTTAATTATTAGGAGGTGAATGTCAAGCCCGCTCAGATAAGCAAAGCGTGAGACATCTTGAATTGGAACCAGGCCTTCAAATGAAAATGAGGTTGTACTTCATTATAACAGAGAGAATGCTGCTTGAAAATAGACCTTATTCATGATAGCTAACTACCACGGATGGCTTTCATATTGTAATATAAATTAGCCATGCGGTCTTCAGGGGGGTAAACATTGGAAGAAAAGATTATTTTTAAAAGATCGGCTTGTCCAAGAGACTATATTTTTATACCAACTATTGTTTTAAACTATTAAAAAAAATCTGCCCGCTGTAGACCCGCTGTAGTTTTGGAAGTGTTGCATATTTGCCCTCGATTGGAAATTAGAGTAAGGTCAATTTTGAAAGCCGTTTATTTTCTAAACTAGTACCTAAACCAGTCCAAATTTGAGTATTTCATTTATCCGAAAAATGTTAACATACATAATTACAGGAAAACTTTAAAATCATATCAATAAAGCAGCTGAAATATCCAGATTTGAAGTCATTTGCCCCCTCAGCAACCACGTGAATAATCTGCATTACAATGCGAAAACCATCTTGGCGTCTATCGTGAATATAGGGCATGCGCAATGATGGCTTGTTATCATCGTTAAGTACCAAAAAAAAAAGGTATTTTTACGCTAACATTTTAGGTCATTTTATTGGTGAGCACCTTTACTTATTCGTGCTGTGAAAGCCGCCAATGACGTCACTGCAACTGTTCCTTGAATTTGCATTGAATAGCCAAATATGGCGGAAATGACCACGTGATATTTCGCAGACATATGGGGGATCGGTCGGTCCGATAGGTTTACGGGAGCAATATCGTATAGAAATTACGTTGGAAATTAACTGACACACCAATTAAATTATAATGTTGAATATTTTTCTATTTCTCTCAAGGTCATAGCATTATTGACGGTAAAGTATTCTACAATGGATCTTCAGGCAAAGGCGAACCTTCATTCTCACATGACAGGTCGTTTCATTATTGTGATGATGATGATGATGATGATGATGATGAATCAGTTTGTTTGTGATTCAATTATTACAGGTAAGTGTGCTATCATTTCACTGATTTGAATCACAGGTGAATCCAGTTTTTTTAAGGGGGGTGCACTATTTATGATAGGGATTCGAGCACCAAAAGTAAATAAAATTAAATCAATAATTAACTCTAAGTAGCAAAAATCAGGGGGTGCACACCATCTGCACACCTCCCCCGGATTCATCCCTGTGTATGGAAGTTTTGAAATGTAAGAAACATAAACAAAGAAAAGAAAAAAATTTGAAAAGAAGTGTCGCGTTGAATAAGTACTGAGAATTTGAGAACATTTTCAGAAATTAGTCTTCCAATGCTGCAAAATTTTACCGTAAAGTACGTCTGGAGAGAGCGGACCTCTTCCTCTGCGGCCTTACTTTCGTACTTTCTTTACATATTTTGCTGTTTTCAAATCTCGTACAACTCCAGAACTACTACCGACTTTGACTTCATAGATCCCCCTAACAGCAAAAATGAAACAAGCTCTCTGATTGGCTACATAAATGGATCACTTGAGATCGACTGTGACGTTAACGCATCTGATTGGTTCGTATGGACAAAGGATGGCAAACTACTAGAAACTGGGGGAAGAATTAGGATATCTAGAGAAGGAAAGTTGGTGTTGAAGACTCTTCAGCAGAATGACTCTGGTGAATATGCGTGTATTGCTGGATATAACAGGACAAGAGGAAGGAATAGTAGCTTACTAGTAGTCGGTAAGTTCCGCGGGTGGGTTGTTGTTCTTGTTTATTAATGTTTTGTTTTTATATTTTGCGTTTTTGGCCTACATGCCTGCCTGCCTGCTTGCTCGTTTGCTTGACGCTGCCTGGCTGGCTTGTTTGTTTACTCACTTATATACTTGTTTGTTTTTTGTCTGTCTTTTTGTCTGTCTTTTTGTTTGTTTGGTTGCTTGCTTGCTTGCTTTTTTGCTTGTTTGCTTTTTTGCTTGTTTGTTTGTCTGTCTGTCTGTCTGTCTGTCTGTTTGTTTATCTGTTTGTTTGTTTGTCTGTTTGTCTGTTTGTCTGTCTGTCTGTGTGTCTGCTTGCTTGCTTGCTCTCCAAGAATAAAGACAAAGACTTTGTCTTTATTCGGCATTGTTATTTTCCTCTTGTTCCTTTTTTCCTCTTGCCTTTTTCGTAGCTGATGATATCTATTTATCTTATGTCATTCTTTACAGGTAAGCTAAGAATGCCAGATCTCAATGTCATTCATCCAGTGAGTGGAAATGTAATGATAAGTTGATATGATGATAATGATGATTACAGTGATGCGAGTTAATGTGGTGGTGGTGATAATGATGATGCCAAAAAACTTAGTAGGGACTTCCAAGGATTTTGGGTTTTAATCTCAGGCGATAAAATACTCCAGTTTCGAGTTCATGTTGCTTATGGTTAGCCTCGATTTCGTTTAGAATATTTATGTGCTTTAGTGAAGGTCCGTGGAATTTCAAAGTGTTTGTATTATTGAAGTTGTGCGTGTTTTATTTTACTATATTTCTGTATATTTTGTCACTGAAATGAGGCTGAACCATGAGTAAACGAGTCTGTAATCAAGAAACAAAGCGCCATTTTGCGAACTCGGAAAAGGTCTATTGCTAGAAGTCCTTTTAGTACGTACCACGAACTTAACCCCTTTGGATAACCTTTCAGATATGCACTCGTGATGCCAAATCTACTCTACATACTGAGTCTGCTGTAAACATTGAAGTCTATCAGTGATTGGACATCATGGTGCTTAGCATATTCTCTATATTTTCAGTCACAGTTTCCACCCAGATCGTACACGCTGCCAGAGTGGATGACAAGTGTTGCCTGTATTGTATTGATTGCTATGATCACTATCATTATCATCATCAGCTATGTCAAGATGTCAACGCCAAAGAAGGGTAAGCTAAACAAGCAAACATCAATTTTATCGAACCCCGCCTGACACAACCTCTGGGCTGATCTAAGTCAGGGCACGGCTAACTCACAGATCGAATTTGAATTTAGCGTGTTGGGTTTGGCGGAAGGAGAAAAAACCTCGAACCAAAGAAGAGGCCCAACAAGAACTCTGCTCAAATGAAATGCCGAGTCCAGGAATTGAACCCCAGACCTTCGAAGTATTTTAATTTTTGAGAGTTTTTGTTTTAGGGGATATCAACATCCATTCCAGTGAAATATCAGAAACTATGGAGACCACTGAAGTCGTCACTATGAAGAAAAGTGCAGATAGAAGAAGTGATGACGAAGAGGGTAAGACACCAAATAAAGGCAAAGTGAGGCAGAGGAAGTCCTCTTCCACTCCTAATCATGACACGTACTCCACACTCAACGAATGCCTTCAACAGGACAACAGCTCGACCAGAAAGAAAACAGGCGAAAAGAAGAAGGAAAACGAACGAAAGAAAGGATTCTGTAAAGTTGAATATGTTAAAGAAACCACCGAGAATTCCGATTTGAGGGAAAGCATTGAAACAAATGCAGTTCGAAATGATAAACGTTTTATTGCTTCAGACGTTCGCGGATTGCTAGAAAACTTCACGAGAAAGAGCGGAGATACAGGACCAGATGATAAACATTCAAAATTGCAGCAAGAAACGAAGATATCAACAGATTCAGTGGACGCGAAGAAGCAATTGAACACCGAACATTTTAAGGTGAAACAGCCGCCAAAGAAACCAATACCGCAAGACTTGCTGAGTAAAACAGACCCCAAAACTGGACATGCGCTTAGAAAGATTATTTCAGATCCCTGCCTTATTCACAGCCCACCTTTTTTGGCTGTTCAGTTAAGAAAAGATTGCAGAGGACAAGGCTACGAGACGCCCAATGTTCAGGACTTGAAAAAAGTCTCATCCAAGCCGTTTCACAGGACAGACACCATCTATAGTAAACCCATCATAAAAGGAAGCTTAAAGCTCGACAAGAAATCATTAAAAGAACTTAAATCAAAGATACAAAAGTCTACAGTTTCCGCTAACTATATAAGCCGCGGGTTTGAAAAGACGAAGGGAAGGCGAAGTATTATAAAGTACGACCATAAAACTGTGATAGATTTTTCCAATAAAATTTATGGCAACATAGAGGAGCTTAAGACTCCTGAAGATGAACCAGAGACCACAGTTTATGAGGAATCGGAGATGGAACCCGTTTATGAAATAATACAAGATGAAAAACAGCAGAGCAGTGTTGACACAGATGAAAGGAGTGAATCAAGACGCGAAGGATCAAGGAAGGAAGAAGCAAGCAGTCTTCAAAATATAGCAGCAAAACGCAACTACAAGAAGAATGAGGACAAAAGAGGCTTCCCAACAGCAAGCATGAAAAATTATGAGCCAAGGAAATTGGAGTTTCAGGACTCAGCTGATGCAGTTTTTGATTTAGAGCAACTTTCTTCACCAGACGCAGATACTGTGACTCACAAGGAACACGAGAAATGTTTTGAGAACTTGAGTTTTTCAATTCTAGAAGATTTGGAGGATTTTGATGAAGATTTTGACGAAGAGCCCAACAAAGCCGTAGTTGATAGAATTTATCAGGATATCGAAAGGCAGGTGGAATATCCAATAGAAACAAGAAAACTGCCCCAGGTGTGTGGTATGCATTTCCATTCATTGTTTCGTTTCTTCCCACTTGTTAATTTTTCAGTTTTTTCATTTATCAGGTTTATGTTGCGCAGTCTTTTCAAGCTTGTATGCAGCTATTTCAAAAAGATTTTCATCGCTAAGCGGTGACTGATTGGCAATATAAGTAGTAGATTATGATTGGATAGTCAGAGTTCTTTCGTGATATTTCATTGGTTAAGAGAATCGGGCCGGTGTGATGACGTCCTGTGATGCGTATGTATCAATAGTTTTTATTGGTTCTTATTTTGTTTCTTGTTTCAGCAATCTAAAGAGCCTGACAATTTCAACCAAAGCCCAGAAGAAAGTCTGTACGAAGAAATTCACCTTGACTGTACGACTACCTGTAAAGACAAGTTCGAAGAGGTTAATGAATTGTCTTGACGAGTATTTTTGGCTGTAAAAAAGACTGATATGGGGTACCTACCTTAATTGCCAAGAAATATGTACTGAACAATTTTGATGAAGGCGGCTGCTTTCGCACGCCAGGCGCGGATCCATAATTGTTTGAGTGGTGCATTATTTGTGATCGGGACCCCCTACACATCAATTTCGAGTGACTTTAAGGTTCGTAAAATTCATCAGATACACTAGACTGATGAACGTGCAAAGAACATTAAAACCTAATAATATCAGCTAGTGCTAGTGTTGTATCCAATGAAACAAAACTGGAATGTCTACATTTGTTGAATGTGTAAAAACTTTATTGCCGACTTTAAGGAGGCTGGCGGCAGTTTCTCAAGCTAGCACCCTCTCGTTTTTAACAGGCCATATCTTTTTTTGTAGCGCACCGCGTCATAGCAATAATCAACAAAATGTAAATTTTACAGGGTCGTCATATCGTTGCCATGGAAGCACCGATGTAAACAAATCATATATTCCTCGAAAGTTCAATATAATGTGTTTGCATGCAAAATAGCTTGTCATTCGGTGCGCTACAAAAAAAGATATGGCCTGTTAAAAACGAGAGGTTGCTAGCTTGAGAAACTGCTGCCAACCTCTTTAAAAATTTCTTATCAAGCCACCTTTTTTAAAATTATTTTATATCTTGACCTCCCCCCCCCCCTCTCGTGGTATAACACTTTACACTCTGCCCCAACTCTGATTTCAGAAGCCCCTCCTGATAATCATTGCACAGTCCATACAAAACAGCTCATCTCAGGGGGGTGCGCACCACCTGTAACTCGGAATCCGCGCCTTCATGGATATACGTTCGTTAAATAAATGCTGATACTGATGTAATTTATTGAATAAAGGAATTTATCTTTTTGTCATTTAAGAGTTCAAGTGCGCAAGGAGAAATCTTTGGACTGTCATTAGAAAACTTTTACCAATGTGGCTACCAGCTGTGTGAGTCCACAGGCAGCCCATTTTTTTATATCGTCAATAAAAACCATACCTTGCTTGGGCTGCCTGTGGTGAGTCCCAGCCAAATACTGCGCGTTTTTAGTCAGTTGCCCATCTTTTGGATGGTCCCTCTCTTGTCCAAGACTTACCCGCCAAAGTCTAAACATAGTTCTAGATCTAAAAAAGAGAAAATATATATATAAACGGGGTGCTCGGAAAGGTGTCTACCAAGAGTATTCCGTTCTGAGCCGGTTTACTCTCTATTACGAGGGCGATTTTTTTCTGCAATAAGCACTGCAGCAATTCTAACTGTAAACGTAAGAGATTCTCTAAATTCATGTCACCAATGAATCGCCGTTGTTTCGAAAATGTTCGAAGTTAGTGCGATTTTGCGTCGATTCGCACTCAAATTGTCACTCATGTTTATACGCGCCGATTTTTGATTGCAGGTGAATCACAGCTAGAATCGAAGGGAAAAAAAAAAAAAAAAAAAAAAACGGCATGTAAACGGGCCTTAAGTAATCACATAATTTTTTTCTCAATTTATTCCAACCAGTCCATCAAGACAAGCTTTCAACAGTGGGCTATGAAATCGAGACTTCGGATATTAATGGATAAAATATTCTGCTCAGAAACAGGCAGAGAATTACAACAAGGACGAATCGCTGACTATGTACTTCTTTTTCTCTCTAATCGAGGATTGAACTGCCTCTTTCAAGCTGTTGTCGTAAAAGTTCCGTTCACAACTTAGATAACCTGATTAGAGCGGTTTTCGTACACGGTATGGTCTGCAGCAACATAGAAATGACTTCTCATAAGAACGATTGTCCGTGATTGAGTAGGAAACGCACACTGTATTGTACTGCGTTACAGCACGTACACGGTACGGTATGCAGCAACACTGAAATGGCTTCCATCGTTTTCGCGTAAATCATCCAATCACAACGCTTATTTACGGCTACGGTAAAGTACGTGCAGTAACATAAAGCGGCTTTTGTATGGACGGGAAACGTACGGTAAATTCGTGACCGTAATTACGCCGGTCTTGTGACTGGATTATTCGCACGAAAACAATGGGAAGCCATTAATTAATTCAGTGTTACTACATACCGTACCGTACGTTTCCCGCTCTAAAATGGCTTCCTAGTCATACGAAATACTCTCTAACTCATACAAAATCTAAGACTCTACATTTTTTTTGGATGAAAAAGACTAGATTACTTCTTTTTTTTCTCTTGCATCATTCTGTTAGTACTTTGAACCGTTATGCAAATTATGCAAACATGAGTAGGCCTGGGCGCTAGTATCCGATAAACATTAAATCATTCGCACATCAAATCTTTTAAGTAAAACTTTACGAATAAAAAAAATGTCTTTAGGAAGCCAAGAATCCATCCAAGAAGAAACCCCCGATACTGAGAATCTAATAATACACGAAGAGGTATGTACTTGAACTTTTAACCCTAGTTTAAGTCTTATTTATTTGGATAAACTGAAGCCAGTGTTGAAGTCTTCGCTAACGATAGGACGCTTACGTGTTAAAACCAGTGCGATTTTTTGGTTTAATAATACGGAAAAAAAGCTGTTTTTATCTGCTTATATGGCTCATTATTAATCCTATTAACTTTGGGGATCCTTTTTTCTTGTGTTTTGAGGACTGAACGTATTTTTTTCGTTGTTTTTTATTAAGCTTAAAAAAATGTTGAGAAACCTTGATTACTTTTAGTCCTACTAACTCTAACTCTTGATTGAATTTGGCCTCGAGTCAGTTGATTAAATTTTTCAACATTTACGATAACAAGTTCAAAGTTATCTTAATTTATCGTTTTCTTTGTATATTTAGCTTTAAAAATAAGGTAAGGAGGAAAAGAAAACTCTGTTTTCAGTGCGTTTCATATGACTTTTGGCTTTTGACAAGCGGGTTCCGAAGTTCATTTGGAAGTTCCGAAGTTCAAGTTGTACTTCGGAAGTTAAAAACGAATTTCGTCGGCGAACTTCAAACCTACTTCCCGTATAAATTCGGTAATTCGTTAGATATTCAGTCTTTTTTACAAATTCTACTTGTTTTTCTCCTTGAAGCCATCATTAGGCAAAGCACTGCCCTTCGTTGGTGGAGCCGCTCAATCAGTGTAAACCTTGAAGTTGAACTTACGCGGGAAGTAGTTTAGAGAATCACCAACGAAGTTCGTTGTGAACTTCCAAAGTACGACTTGCACTTCGGAACTTCCGAGCGAACTTCGGAACCCATTTGTCAAAAGTCAAACGCACTGTAATCCTTAGCTAAAATAAGTAATTAGCTCCGCTGGGTTCCCTCTTTGTGCAAGTAGAAAAATGTTTCTTTATAAAGTAATATTGGTTCTCAGGGTACATGTACAAACTGACAAATAAAAAAGATAAAGTTAGTGGACTATATTAATAGATTTAAAATTGCAGTATCTGTCATGCAACAACAACAACAACAACAAGAACCTCTAAAGCAAGGGAGGTGGCCGGGGTGCTCATCAGAAACTTCGAAAATGACCCCTCAAAGGTACCCAAGTCTCATCCTCCTGGGGAAGGTACTCCCTTTGTCCAAGTGGTAGGGGCGATCAGCTGTTGGTTTTGAATGGAAACTAGCGAGTAAACTAGTATGGGCTGTGTCAGTGTGTAGTGAGTACAATAACCAATAAAAGGAAATCTGTAACACCATGAAAAAAGAGAAATATACTTAAATTTACTGACGTTTCGATCTTTCACTCTTCGTCTTGAAAATGACCCTAAAAGGTACCCAACGCACAAATTAAAAAAGTTTTTGAAGTCATGTTAATTTCAACCCCTAAAAAGTATGACTATGTATGACGTCTTTGTCAAAAGAGATTTACTTTCTTAAGCTGATGAAAAACTCATTGCACTGATATCATTTATGGTAGTCAGTAACTGATAAAATTGTTCTAGACTGGAAAATATCTTTCTAGTCTGTTCTTCAATGTTGATAAATAAAGAGAATTAATAACAATTGGTCCTAAAGGTCATACGGAGTCATGTTACATAACTGACTTTTGGGTTGGAACCCCTAAAAGGTTTACACAAAAAAATATTTTCAACCCTAAATGGATATACTTATCTATTAATTTCAACCCCTAAAAGGTATGACAAGTACACTACCCCTTTTGCGGGGCAGTTCCCCCCAGGAACTAAATTAGTGACCAGTACTGCAAGCTAAAACATACTGCAACTTTTGTGTGCAATTTTTCAGATATTGCCAAGAAAAGCTCAAACATTTGAACTTTCTGCTGTTGATATTGCTGTGAGGCTTGATAAATCCTTCAATTAATCTCCCACTGCCAATGAAACAAAAAGAATATTAATTTTAAATTTGCATTTTTCCAGAAGGAGAAAAGTCGATTATAGAAATAACATATCAGCAAGCTCAACAGCAGTCTTGATACAGTGATTTTGATTATTTTCATATTCTCAGCATACAGGGCTCACTACAAACCTTGAAAAAAAATCCAGTTGGAATCGACAGAAGGGCATCCGCGTCATTGTGCTGTCATGTATTGTATTTGCATTAGCAGTGACAATAGCTCTTATAGTAGACATATATGTTGGTGACCATCATACTGGACATGCTGCAATAGCAACAGATGTACAAGAATGTTCAGACATTGGATTAGAATTGATGAAGAAGGGAGGTTCGGCTGTGGATGCAGCAGTAGGGGCCTTGTTTTGTGTTGGTGTGATGAACCCAGAGAGCTCTGGAATTGGAGGGTATGTGAGATGTTCAATCATGTTGAAATTATTGTAATTCATGATATAGCCTTCTGTTTGTCAGTCAGTGAATCATGCTGACACTAGCAGGTTGTTACAGCTATGTGATGTCTCACATGACCAGTAAACTCAAGAATTCAAGTGTAGTTTTCAAGATGTCATATTTACATTTCAAATCTCCATTCAAAGGCCCTATATTCCCAAAAATTTTCAATTAAAAATTAGGCTTTGAATATGTTATCATGAATGATTGTGTATTTTCCAAAAAAGAAATCACTTCCCAACCATATCACTAAGTAACAGCTTGAATATCTTTATAATTTTTAAGTAAAAAGTAATCTGAATTGCCAGAGTGTTGATCTTAGCTTTAGAATTTCAAACAAAGCCACCAAAATTCCAATTGCTGCCATTCTCAATATTCTGCAAACTTGGACATTTCAACGGCTTGTGAAATCAGTTTTTCACTGCTATCAATCACAAAATAATCAGTCAGTAACTTTTATATTTTGACTGACAGCAGTGAAAACCAAATTCCAACAGGCAGATCACAACTACCAAGTTTGCAGAATATTGAAAATTGCAGTAAAACATTGGAGTTACAGGTCATGTGTGACATAAGGTACTAGGTAGGAAATTAACAAGCTCTACCACTAGAGAAACCTGTAAAGATTAAATGAACCACATTGAGGGGGGTGCTGGTACATTTTAATTTTAATGTGCATGTTTTTAAGATGCCTTCTCCTTTCCTACTGTAGAAAAAGTTTTGGTCCCACATAATATCTTACACAAATTGATCAACTGCCCTCAAAGGCCTGCACAGATTTTTGTGACCCTTCCCTCTGAGGATACGTAAAAAAGAATGAGGTTCCCCTATTTGCACCAGCCCTTCCCCTTCTAATTAATGGCCAGTCCCTTATACTTACAGAAATTTGGATCTGCCTTCCAGACACCAGAAGACAAAAGTATCAATTAGTAATTAGTGTAACTCTTGCTTCAAGCTATTATATAAGGTAGTTATATTGCTGACAAACTGATTTAACTCATATACATGTAATAAAATTCATTTCCAGAGGTGGATTTATGTTGATTGCTGCCCCACATCACCCAGGTGTGGCAATCGACTTCCGTGAAGTTGCACCACAAGCATCATCTGTCAATATGTTCAACAAGAGTGCTGAACTGGCTCAAGAGGTAACATGTTATCTTTATCAGTTATACAGTTATTAACTTCAGTATATTTCAGCAGAATTAACATCCAGCTCTTACTGTTTTGTTACATGAAAACCTAGAGTGGAGCTAGTGTTAAGTTGTTTGTTCTTTGTTCTACAGACTACTTACAGTATCATAACCCAATCAACAAACAGAATTAAGATCTTGAGTGCTTTACAAAATCATGTCTACAGTAGAGATGTATAGACCTTTTTGTCTATGACATAATGTTGTCCCATTTCAGACCACATGTCATCCTCTTTGAGAATACAATAACCAATAAAAGGAAATCTGTAAATCTTTGAGAATAAGATTCTGAAATCTTTGAGAATAACCTCTCTGTTTGAGGTTCATAAATATTAAAATGTATCTTCTCAAGTATTACCATTAAACAAGGAAATAAAACCTAAGAGAATGACACATGGTCTGAAATGGGAAAACATTACACCCAAGCCAAAAAGGTCTATATCATGTTGTGATTAATACACTACTTTCAGGGTGGCCTTGCTGTAGCAGTACCAGGAGAACTAAGAGGAATGGAGTTAGCACACAACAAATTTGGAAAGTAAGAAATATGTTGTAGAAAAATTGGGAAGGTGGAAATGGAGGATAACTAGACTGTATATTGGTACACTTATTAGTGATTGTTGTGTAGAGCCTACAAATTTAAGTTTTGTTTCAACTATGCTTTACTTTAAAGGCTGAAATGGTCAGAGCTGGTAGAACCTGCAATCAAACTCGCAAGAAATGGATTCACTGTCTCTAAACACACAGGTAGAGTTGTGGGTGATAGAGATGGGAAAATGGGAAAACAACACATAGGACAAAGGATGTGTTAAGTGATGAGTTGTGCATAAAGAAAATTTCTTATGACTGTGAAAAGCTTGCACCAGGATCATTGCCATAAGCATGCCTTGTAGCGACACGATGTTTTCTAAAATTTAAAATGCCTTGTGGTGTCTTGCTTATCTATTAAAAATCAAAAATTTATATACACCTAGTTGCAAGAAGGTTGTCATAGGAGGAAAGAACTTTTGTAATTTAGTAAGAAAGGAATAACATTAA
>WUAP02202883.1:0-21019 GCA_015163945.2 Stichodactyla helianthus | reverse complement strand
CGTTGATACAGAAGCACCATCTGTATACTGTTTTACTAAAATGCCGTTGATACAGAAGCACCATCTGTATACTACTAAAGTCCAAACAAACTAGCAATTATTGTAAGTTTTATTTCCTGAGAGATTAACAAAATTGCATGACTTTCCATAGCTGAACATGATTTTCCAGAATTTTTAAGGTTGTGGAAAAACATTTAAATACAAATTTCCAAAATTTTCCAAGACTTTCCAAAATGCATATGAACCCAGTGTTGAATAGGAATGGATACAGTCACTTACCATTAAACCCCAACATGGCTGACACTATCACAGGCTTGGCAAATTTTTCATAAACGTCCGAAGTGGTATCAATTTGATCAAACACTTTATCTGAGAGAGAGAAAGAAAAAAGAATGCATCATATTTTAATAGGGTTGACACTCTCCTAGTAAAATAAAATTCCCTGACATTTTGCTTACTTTTTCCTGACCAATTCTGGGCTGAGAGGGATTTGAACCCACAACCTTTGGAGTTCTACCCAATGATCTACCAACTCTACCAATTCTAAAGAAGGGTTTTTGCCTTTTGCTTTCCCAAAATTCCCTGACTTTTGGTACATTTTTATAATTTCCCTGACCAAATGCGAAATTCCCTGTCAATTCCCTGACCTTGAAAAAATTTTAGATTTCCCTGACTTTCAAGGTCAGTGGGAACCCTTTTTTAATAATAGATCCTGACCAGTTTCAAGTTCATTGCTCAATACGTGTAGTTAGTGAGTACATTAGTCACAGCCAAATATCAGATATAAGTACAGTGGTACTTTAAATGACTCAATTTTATAAGATTACATGTATGTTCTTTAGGATGCCACAATACTGCGGGTACACAATTACTCTGCAGGGGTACCCTTAATTAGTTTGTAGTCAAAAACTCTGGCACAATTTATAATTATCATACCAAAAGTAAAGCAAGAAGATGCAACAGCTTTGCCATTGCTGATTTGTGTAACAGTATTGCCATTCACTTTCCAGTGAGTTTTCTGAGAAGAATCTTTTTCTCTGCAAAACAAAGAATGAAAATAGTTTGGTAGACAGTTAATAAATTATATATATTATATGAAATGTATAGAGGATATTACATGGGCATGCAGAGATTCAGATTTTATCTCCAAGTTTTGAAAAGATCTCTCACAAGTGAGTGCAGTGAATAAGAAAAATTTTCAACACAACAAGATAAAATCTGTATCTCCAAACCCCTATGTAATATTCTGCATATTATGATTATCGATGAACAAACCTTTTTGCTAGCAGTCAGTATACCACTTTATTGTATAACTATTGATGAAATACCTATTCTTCCTATAACATATTATTTTCACATGTGAAAATAACACCACCATAGTTTGTACCTTTTACAGCTATTGAAAGCAATATGATAAAAATGATATTCCTACTCTCTCCAGTGGCAATATCAGTTTTATCAACTTGTCTGATATTTTGGACCAATCAGCAGCTGTCAGTATTTTTGCATGGTTATTAACATGAACTGAATGGTCATGCGAGTCGCCTTGTGTATGTTTGCTGTATTTGACTCAAAACGTGCAAAAAAAAATATGCTGAGATGGATTCCTTCAGGGTCTGTCCCCCTCCCAACTCTGGGCCAAACTATTAAGAGTGATCGCTGGTGCACAACCCTGGCAGCTGGGAATAGTAACAAATTTACACCTAGCAGTCAAAAGGATTTATTAATGTTTCCACAAAACTTTGGACTGCCGAGCATTTAATTCCTGTCACCATTCCTGGCTGCTGGGTGTATAATAGTCACTAGCCTGTGTCTCTTCTGGACTGTGGTCAGTCCGGATGTAACGCAGGCTATATAGTCACGTGCATGTAGAGCTTTTTGGATGTGTGTGTAAAATGGCGGATCAAGCTTAAAAAAGGAATATGTTGCTCTATCTCAATTAACTTACCGTCGAATCAATGGCCTCACTCTTATTGCGACTTGAATAGAATCAGAAGCCATGTTACACCTAAAATACGATTTATAAAATAAGATCTTTGATACAAACATGCAAAAGATAAGTCAAGAGTTGCCTTCAAAACATCGCAATCTACACACATTTCAGAAAAAAATTAATACAAAAACTAACAAAATAGCTTACCTTATGAATAACAGTTATATTTCTGAAATGACACCATCAAAATTTATTGAATTCCGCAACAAAAAAACGGCAAAAAGACGGATATCCAACAAGTCTTCAACCACCGTACGATCAGTAACTGATAACACTGGATAGCAAGGTTTTCAAAAATTGGGGGCAAAAGGAACGATGATTCTGATTGGTTAAACCGAGCAATTCCCAGCATTCCTTTTTACTGTAGTAGAAAGAGG
Source organism: Stichodactyla helianthus (assembly GCA_015163945.2). Classification (NCBI taxonomy): domain Eukaryota; kingdom Metazoa; phylum Cnidaria; class Anthozoa; order Actiniaria; family Stichodactylidae; genus Stichodactyla; species Stichodactyla helianthus. The sequence goes on along the minus strand of WUAP02202883.1, from coordinate 18,649 downwards.
GAAACCAATCAAATTCCCGGTTGTAAATCTTGTATTTATATTACCAAAGCTGTGATTGGTCAAAATGGTGAAGTAAAGTAACCAATAGAAGGATTTGTTAGTATTTGTTGGATAAACTAGAACTGGTAGAAGAACAACATGGCGATTGGGTTTAATAACTTTGTTGTTTGTGATTCTATCGTTATGTTCTCTTATTCCTGTGAAATCATGTCCTCAAAGATCTGCTGGGGAATCACGACCTCACTATAAGATGGAGGTGGGTTGGTGTATTTTCTTGTCGCGTTTTAGCGAAGCTTTCATTTTTCGAACAGCAGTTTATCGGGGGTGGAACCTTTGTTTTGATGCTAGAATACTACATATACATTGTATATAAACTTCTCATTTATGGATTGTAAACAAAGATTTCTCGAAGGAATGTCTGTGAGAATTTATTGTTAGGATTTTATTATCTTTAATATAAGTGTTTTCTTGGATGTTTCTGATCTTTGTAGTGGTTTCACGGCAACGACTGTTAAGATAATGGAGCCATCTTTAAGTTATGTAAAAAAGATGATGATTTGCTCTGATGGACACGTAAATACTGCAGTTACATACTCTTGTATCACCATCTTTAAAGTATTTCCTGGTCTTGATTCTTCTTTCTGCTAAAGATGTCTTACGGTACTATCGTCGTGTACGGGTTAACCAAGTGTGTCATAGGTTTCCGAACACACGAGTAGGACTTTTTGAGGATTTTGGTTGTCCTCACTTAATAATAAAAAAAAAAGTGGTCCTGGCAAGTATCGAACCAGCGAACCCTTAATATACACTATCCCAACCACTAACCCTAAACCTAACCAGTACGCCACATAGGGATTTCGGTTGTTTGGACTCCTTTTTTTCTGGTATTTAATGTATTAGTTCATTAGCATTTGACAAAATTACGAATATATAATGAATATATAATATCATATAGAACGAGGTATACGCGAAAAATCATTGGAATCAATTTGCATACAGAAAATTTGCATTTGAATAAGTTCCCCTGAGGATTCCCGTACACGATGATACTACCAAGTTAATGATTGAATGTTCCCTTTACAGTTGTGTTTAACTGCCATAGTACCTTCAATGTTTATTTAGCCATCTTGCACGATCTTGTAATTGAAATGTTGAAAAACTCTTCCCTTATATATTTTGATGGACAGATTTTTTTCTGCTACTACTGCTGCTGCTGCTCTTGTTGTAGAATGATAGCACTTAACCCATGAAATAGTTATAAATCTAACAGGGATTAGTAGATACTAGTTCTACTGTTTTCTTTTTGTTACTATTTGCAGTTCCGTTCAGTGGCCACTGGTGGTGGTTCCGGGTTGGGGTTTGAGTTGCCACACATATACTCCAGCTTGCTATATGTGGTGACTCCAGCCTCAACTTGGGGCCGTTGTTTGTGGTCGCTGGGTGGGACTATAAAGTGGAGTATTGTTTCTAAGATGTGGGAATTTTTATTAAAATAGACTATATTTTTATATAGCAATTGTGAATTATTGGTTTTTTAGATACTATTTTTACATGTTTAATTATTTAATATATACTACTCAGCTCATCTATTTAATATTGATTGATTTTATATTTATTCATTTTGTATAAAACTCCTAGTATAGTTTTTACTGAGTTAGGGTATATCTATTAAAGTATTAAAGTCTATTAGACTTTAACGAGAGTGGTTTTCATTAACCCGTGAAATACACTTTAGTGTATTAAGCTTTATCACTTTTTATCAATATTGCTTTATCGCTTTTTTTTTCTTTTGTTTTAACAATAATGGAGTTCTGGACTGCTTCATAAAACCTTTTACAAAGGAGTATTAAACTTTATTTTGGTCATAATAATAAATATTTTATTGGCTGAGCTTTCATTCCAGATACAGAGACATTGGTCTTGTATTTTTTTGCATTGAATTAAATTTCACCTAATGGGTAGCTGAGAGCAAATTTTGGATTGAGGGGTGGGGGGGGGGAGGGGCGCCAAAAAATAAACTTTCTGGATAATATAATGCCTGAGACAATTGACCTTTTTAGCTTGGGTGTAATGTTTTCCCATTTCAGATCACCTGTCATTCCCTTGGATATTGTTTCTTTGTTACTTAGTAATGCTTGAGAAGATACATTAATATGGATGAGCCTTAATTAAAAAATCTTATTCTCAAGAGATTGGCACTTGGTCTGAAATGGGAAAACATTAGGCCCCAACTAAAAAGGTCTTTTTATTGTAAGATAAGGAAAAAAAAGGACTTTTACAAAAAGATCCTTCTTTGTGAAAGATCCATTTCTTTTTTTGTTTTCGATCAAGTAGTCAAAGTAAATCAATTTAAAAAAGGGGGGGAAAATATTTGGGGGCTATTAGCCTGCCAGACCCGGTGTTCCCTGTCAAACAAATGCAAATTAAAATAAATTCGACCTATATCCAGACCCCATACCCAGTCAATAACCTCTTAACCAGACCCCCTCTGTATAACCTCAATGTTTAATTCTGTATATGGATTCTCTTAGAATAAGAACCTTGAAGATGAGTTAGCCTCTTTTAGAAAAGAGTGGAAAGAGGAATTGAGTTCACGACAGAATGTATCTGGTAGGCAGTCACCCAATGTCTCTAAGGATGGGAAACCAAAAGAGCAGCCTTACATTTCACAAACAAGAGAACCTTCAAAGGCAGATCAAAGCCAAAGCCAGTCTGGATACAATACACAGACAACAAACAGTGTGAAGGAGAGTGACAATACTAGCTCTTTTGAATGCCACCAAGAAAATGGAGAAGACAGTATTGATATTAAAGAAAAAGTAAGAAAATATGATGTCTATGATTTGAGTATTTTTCCCCAAAGAAGGATTAAAACTCTCTGTTTCACATATTGGAGTCCCTGTGTATAATAAACTTGTTTAATTTGTACATGTGCAGTCAATTACAGGTGTATCAAGATGGCCTGTGTAGTCATGCTTAGTTTTACAACTAAAGAACCCTACTCCTTGATGATGATTAAGGCGCAATGCTTTTTTTCTTTTTCATCCCCACCACCACCACCACCACCACTGGATTTCCTAAATGTCATAGATTGAATGTCTTTATTTGTATTTTATAGGCAGAAAAACTGTTTCGAAAAGGAGTGTCATTGGAGAGAGATGGACTTGCTTATGAAGGTGTGTTAATGTTAATATAATAGAGCTGGGAGACAGAGAACCTGTAGAAAAACCCTCAAAGCACAGGGGAAACCAACAAACAACTCTACTCATATGAGAGAGCAGGTCCAGGTTTTGACCCTGCAACCCCAGTGGCAGGAGGCAGTGCATTAACAGTGTACTCCATCTGAATGTATATAATGCTTTCCTAGAAAGAGCTTTTTTAACATACAAAGTTCTAATCAATACTCAGTAATTCAGTTTGAATGGCTGCCTTACATTTTGATGTTTTTGCTTGTAGCCCTGAAGTTTTACAGAAAAGCAATACAGTTGGTACCTGATATTGAATCAAAAATCACTGATTTCTCCAACTCAGGTTTGTATGTCTGATTTCAGTTCTCTAATTAGACAATTTCAAAAACATCACAGAAATCATTTTTGATGAATTGACATTACATTTTATAATCTTACTAGATGATGATGATGATGATGATGATGATGATGACTTCAAACCAAAAGACAGTTGTATAAAGTATGTAATCATTCCAAGAAATTTATTGATATTTCATGAAAAAAAAAACTGCAAAAGAATAAATAACATGGTGATATGTATAATGATTTCTAAAAGTTCATAGTTGTGTGTGTGATATCATGTGTTGCATACAGATGGAAAGATAATTATTAAGCCATCATTTAAATTTTTTTGTATATGTACTATTTAGTTTTTTTTCCTTGCTATAAAGTAAAAAAATCTGCACTACTTTTAATTTTTTTCTGTGCTATATCAGATGCTCCAACATGTTTTCTTAAAACTGGTCCTGTTTTTTTTTTCAATGTGACACATGTCAAGCAGTATTTATCACATGGTTTTAGGAGCAATTATGTGCTAGTTAAAAAGTTTCTAAAGAAAAAACTTAAGCAGTTTTTAAAACTATTATAATTATATCTCCAGTATTCCTGGGATTTCCAATCTTGTACAGGATGTTCACAATTTGTCCCTGAGTGGTGTCCATTTGTGTGAAAGAGAATATGAATCAAGGGTAAGTCTTCAAAACTAACACATGCACTTGGTGTATGAGGCCTTGATCCAGGATTTATGAGGGGGTGACTGTCTTATATAATCCCATGATCCATTGGGGAGGGATGTTCAATCACTATATGAAGTCATGAGTGCTTTCACCCTATTCACCTCACCCCAGAATCTGCACCTGATGTACACTTTGTTTTACTTGTCAATGATAACCACATGCACTTTAAATAAAGATTGGGTATAACCATGAAACAATGTGCAGACATGTGACCAGTGCTGAATTAGTTTAGTTTAAGTGACCTGGCTTACTACTCAGAATGTGGGCAGTGCATGAGCATGGCAGGTATTGCAACCCAATAGACAAGGTCTTTGAGGGCCAACAGTTTGATCGCTTTATCACAAAAGGTCTTGCACTAATAAAAGGAGATGCAGTTACAAAACCCACACCTTGTTCTACTATTTTAATGTGTTGAATGTTTTTAAAGCCAGGGATTTTTAAATACCACGACTTTCCAGATAACAGATTGATGCACAACTACGTTTAGCTAACTGGGTGGCAGTGACTGTGTGACATGTTTCTTGGAGTGATTAATGTGTTGTGTTCTTGCTGTAACCCTGATTTGGCTATTACATGTTCTTTTATTTTTATCATTCATAGATGACTCACATTTCAGAGATTCCAGTTGAACTGTTGATGTACATATTCAAGTGGGTTGTTTCCACAAGCATGGATTTCAAGTCTCTTGAACAGGTCTCAATGGTATGTTGGATACATAACATATCAAAAGAGAGAAATTCTGGAGACAGCAATCCTATGCTGACTTTTGCAATAAGAAAACAAAAAGATGCTCTCACATTTGGACAAGTGCCAACAGTAGCTCAACACAGCAGTTATGATTAATACATACACTACTTGTACTTTAAACACACATGCAAATTGGGTTTTTCACTGCTTGATGGCTACGTAGAAATCCAAAACAAACTTGAAGTTAGCATAATTTTGAATATTGCTGACAGATTTCCTCGTGATCGCACACAAACCAACAAACCAAAAGTGCACTCACATGACAAATCAAATGTCAGCATTTACATACTATACTTATTTCTGATTTATCTCAGGTTTGCAAAGGTTTTTATGTTTGTGCTAGAGACATGGAGCTCTGGAGACTGGGCTGTTTGAGGTAAGTCATTAATAACATGAGATGAGTTTGTAGTTGATTTTGTATGACCACAATCCCTGATCATTATTCAAAGACAATATTCTATGCAAATGGTTTGAAGAATATGGTGGTTTCAAGGTTTCCAATTTAAGCACATGATATTCATTAGAGACCCTGGCTTCCAGGGTCTCTCCTGCTTCAGTGCTTCTATGTCGTAGGCATTTGGTATTGGCCTCTGGCCTTACACTCTTTGGTGCCTGCAGTGCCAGCAGTCTGCAGTTGTGGTTGCAAGTGCAGACCTTTGGCAATGCAGGCTACAGTTTGACCACATTATTTTGAAATGAGATGATCTCTGGCACCTGGCATCTTGGGTAACATTGTTTCACCAACAGTCAGTTTCACTCAACCAACCAATCCATGCATATCTTTTTTTTTTTAATGTTTTGGATGTTACTAAGCTGACCTGCTAGTTAGATTAAGGAGTATTCTCTGTACTTCACAGATTGTGGGGTGTGAACTGTGGTCTACCCAATAACTGGGATGGTTCATGGAGATCAATGTTCATAAATAGACCACATCTTTGGACGCAAGGTACAGGACTTCAATGTCAAATCAATCCTACATTGATGACAAAAATACTTCATATGCACCTTGTGTCATAGCCAATGTATGTTGGATGACTTTAATGATGATTATAATTTTGGTCTTAGCATCTTATGTCAACCAACATAATGGCAGCCATGTCTTTTGACCTTTTATTTGCTACACCAGGAATAAATTGTCTTCAAGTAGGCCATTTCGGAATTCTCAAAAATGATGCATGAGGGTGAAGCCTCATGCAAAATCACACTTTGTGGTGTGAAACGACTGACTTGTTCTGTTGTCACTCTTTTCTCTTTGACTTGTTTGCAGTTCACTTGTAAAAATTAACTTTTAAGCAATAGAAAAAGTCAGATATGTCAGTTGTTTTATGCCACCAAGCATGATTTTGCATGAAGCCTCACCTTTGCACATCATTTTCAAGAACTTGGAAGTCGGCTATCATGTTAAAATACATTATAGTAAAATTCATTCATGACATTGTGCTAAGCATTAAGATTGTCCACCTCTCTCACACCCTTCCACCCCACCCCATCCCTTTCCACTACCTTGCAAATTGAAAGTTCAAATCACCCCCACATTGGGTACAATGTAGGTAAGTGGTCTTTTCAAAGATTTATATAACATCTTTTATTGTCTGCTTGCACACATACAGTGGTTCCCAAATATGTTGTCCAAGTGAAGAGGTTTTATACAAACAATAAAATCATTAAGTATATAATTTCCTTGCATGGAATTTTTAATTTGCATGTGATACAAAAGTACATGATGGCATTGTAAACCACCTTCGACATTTTTTGCATATACATGTAATGGTGCTCATTTAAATTCCTAATTCCAAGCGTGAGAAATTTGAATATTTAATGAAACATGAGACATTTATTGTCGTATAAACCTCTTTTCACTTGGACAGTGTTTTTGGGAATGACTGTACCGGTGATGAAACCTCAGGGACAGATAGCCCATAAGACTTTCTTTGGCATTCATTTCCCTTTATCAGGTATTTACATCAGCAAGACAACATACATGAGGCCTTGTGAAAAAGTGGAAGATATCTGGTCACTGCAACTGGTCACATACTACAGATACATACGATTCTTCAATGATGGTAAGCGAACTGACAGCCATACATCACATTGACTAGAATAATAGACCAAATCCACTTAGGCGTATTTTTTTTGCCCATTTCAGACCATGTCATTCCCTTGGATATTGTTTCTTTGTTTCTTGGTAATGATTGAGAAGATATGTTAATATGGATGAGCCTCAAACAAAGAATCGTATTATCAGGGGATTAACACGTGGCCTGAAATGGGACAATACGCTAAAGTGGACTTGGTCAATTATATTTCTTGGTTTCCATTAAGGTGCTGTCCATGTTTTGACCACGCCCGATGAACCACAAATCATTGTTCCAAGGTTTAGCCAGCCTGGACTTCCAGTGATGCAAGGTCATTACAAGATCTTAGGAAATAAGGTGTGTGTTCTAATTGTGCCTGTGGGTAACACCTTTAAGTGTTGATTAAGGATTAGAGACTGGTGTGAGTGATCTACCGGCCAATACAAGTACACACTGGATGTAAAATCAACGAGACATCAAAAACAGAATGAGGCGATAGGTGAAGTCTCTAGAAATCTCTAACCCTTTTAATATTTAAACTGAGTGAACCGCATAGAAAAAACAACGTACGCATCCTTTTTCGAAAAACTAAGTAAAAAACAACAAAGAAAAATTTAATGTCCAAATTGGACGAAGTGAATTGCATTTTAAAAGTTTTCAAATAAAAGGTAATAAAACAGTTAAGAGCGCAAACACTAAAAGCATGAAACAGTACTTACTAAATAGTACAAAATAGCACTAATTAAACAATGGAAAACAAAGGATTTTGTACTATTTAGTTACTAAGTTGTTTCATGGTTTTAGTGTCAGCGATCTATGGAAAAGTCTCATAATCAAAATAGTTATCGAGTGTATTATCGGCCATTAAAGCACGGTGGAGAACCAATGAGCTTTCAGAATTTTGTTACTGTGCACGAATTTTGAAAGTATTAAAATCTAGATTAATAGCTAAAAGAGCTAAGCAAACCATTTTATTGGATTCGAAAATCGGAAGATTATTTTTTGAAGCACAGAAGAAAACCAACAAAATTACTGTTGTTATTGCAGGTGGTGATAATATTGGATGTTGACTCGCCAATTGATAATTATTACAAGCCAAGGAAGGGAAAGCGATCAAGCCATTCCAAACTTCTTGAGAATGTTTTTCGCATGGTAAGATTCAGTAATTTAGATGAATTGCTGTTTTCAAGTGACGTCATAGCGGCTATGCTGGTTGAACTTGGAAAAGATTTTGAATGAATTCTCTTGTTATATCAACCAACATGGCAGTGTCTTTTGTTATTAGGGACCTTTAAGCAACCAAGAAAATCGACGACGCGGACGTCACGCGTACCTTCTTGTTCAATGCGAGCGCCTTGTCTTCAAGGTTTTAGAACGTGAAACAATCAGAACTGACGTCGAGAACGACGACGGCGCACGCATGAACGAAAACGTACGCGTAATGTCCGCGTCGTCGATTTTCTTGGCTCTTGGCTGCTAAAGGTCTCTAATAATAAGAAGACACAAAACAATGTTTCAGGAATTGGAAATAAGCAGCAGAAGTCGTCGGCGTCGTCACAACCAACTGACGTGGTTACGATACAGTCACCGGAAGACATACAGGTACTTTAAATACTCCATATTCACGATAGCAACCATGTTTGTTTTATAATAAGTCACATGATTTCTGAGAAGAAATGCAACTTAAGATCAGAAGATTTCAAGAACTCTTCTAACAGAAACTACAACCAGGTTTCTCATTTATCCAATGTTTTGTCCCTTGGAAACGATGCATATTGCTAATATGCATGCAGTAAGAAACCATTTATCGGCTCGGGCTATCGTGAATATGGTATACTGACTTCTTATAGACGCGTTTGACTTCTGAAGGTTACACTTTAGATAGATAGATAAATCGTTTATTAAAAATCTCATCTTGCAGTCATACGACTGGATTACACGGGTTAAGAAATTAACAAATTAAAACTACAACTAGCTTTACAGCTACATCAGATAACAAACCGATGGCAATGGTTCCATTATGATATTAGAATTTAGTAGTTGATTTTTGTAGAGGGAGGAGAACCGGAAAACCTGGACAAAAACCCTCAAAACACAGGAGAGAGAAAACAACCAACTCTACCTACACGTGAAGCAAGTCCACCCTGTACTTTAGGCTCGTACAGTGAAAGAGCTCGACACGACAAGTCCGTCCGTGCCGTTACTTTTTCACAGTCATACAAAATTTGCTCTAAAATTAAAAACAGCTCCTCAGATCAATATCCAAACTTGTTTAAAATCTGGGAAGATTTCCTATCACTGCAAAATGCTGGCGGCGATCGGTGCCGTAAGCGTGCCTTGACCTTGTCACGGCCGTTTTTGTGCCGCAAGTTTTTTCACAGTCATACAAAATCTGCTCTAGTGCTTCCTTGGGTTATGCATGACATGTTGAATTCTGTTCTGTTTCATCATTTTTAGGGACACTGGTCAGACAGTGGTGTCGGAGTTTGACATTACATCACAGTTTCCTCCATTCTTTTACTCGCCAGTCCGCAGCTATACCCAGACAGCAATGGCTCCGTTAATGTGAAGCATAATTAAATTAAACGTTGAAAAAATGTTTACGATGATAATAGAGTTTTTATATATGAAACAGGGAGGGCCGAAAGAGGAGGCAAACCTTTCACGCCTTCTCCCAAGCCTGGAAATGCCCAGAGAATGGAGTAGCGTACATGTAAGACGTGACTTTTCTTTTGCATCTCTCTATTTCATTTGCATCGTATTTTAATTGATGAAAGGTACAAAGGAATATCTAGGAGGAAGTCCTTACACCTCGTAGGAAAATAAAACAAATTCCTTTGTTTTGTACAAAGACTCGTGCGGTGAAATTAAAGCCAGGTCCTCACTAGCGACGCAAGCATAAGCGTAAGCAACGTACGCAGACTCAGTATTGCATTGATCACCGAGGTGTGAGAAAAGACAAACATCACTAATGAACAGTACCCTACTGAGTCTGCGTAGATGTTCCTTGCGCTTATGCTTGCGTCGCTAGTGAGAACCAGGCTTAAGAGAGCACTGCCTCTCTTCTTGTACGATAAATTCGTTAGTGTATAGTTAAGGGATAAATAAAGTGTTTTTGAAATTCATTGTATTCCTATGTTTCTACTTGTTATAGTCATAATCATCTTCAATTGTTACTATTTGCGTTATTTTTCCATGCAGTTGTTAGTAGCTTTTGCTTTTGCCTTTGCTACCGTCATCGTTGCTGTTGACATCTTTTATCGTGGTTGAAGGCTGGCTTATCAACAGACAACTCAATAGACCCTTACTTTTCTTAAGATTGCGCGCTCAACCAAATCCAAGGAATTTGACAGGCCACGATACCAGAATGCACGTTTTTATGCTAAGAATTGTCATACAGTTTTATGAACTGCTCCAAAAAAATTTATAAGATTGATTATTTTCTCTTTGAATAAAAAAAAATACTTTTCAATTTCACAGAATTTGCGTTTTTCAGATTAGTGACCCGTCAAGTTTGGATGCGCACACAACGTTGAGAAAACGGTCTGTAGACCTTTTTCAAAAGGGCGTAGTGCTAATTTGCATAATCACGCTTTGTGAGTTCAGGAAACATTTTGTCACCAAAAGAAAAATCAAAAGGAAAATATAATTTGACTGTTTCCCATACACATCCCCCCCAGAATTTAAATCGCTGTAACGACTTTGCTGCTCGTATTCCCGCACTTTAACAAAGAGTCATCTTAGTTTCCGTTCCGGCTTGTGCCGTCAAGAGTTCAATGCACCCAGGATTACCTTCAAGAGCCCTAACATCTACGACCATATTCTGAAAATCCATTCTCCATAATCCTTCTGATAGTATTGTTCATTTTAATTTTATTGGTTATTTAACCACATGTTCACGAATAAAAAAGGACTAAAAGATCTATAGAAATGCAAATGAGATGACGTCACGGGGTGTTAAGTAATATTTACAAAACCAGGCGAAAGTAAATTACAGATATTTCATGTTTAAAGCATTATCCTCACTTGACCAACTGACTTTTTAAGATTTTGACTTTGTTTTCTTTTCATACAGCGCCTTTTGTATATTAGAAATTACTTTCTAGAAAAACACCCAGATGACGTCTTCAAACATGTATACCTCAAATAGGGTTATCTATCACCAGCAAATTTAAACTGTCTTATCAAAAACTTTATGAAGAATGGATTTTCAAAATGTGTTCGTAGGCATCATAAAAATGTATTTTTTATAACTTAAAAATTCATAACTTAACGCTACCTTTAAGTATAAAGAGTAAGGACAAAAATTGGACGTTTCGACGGAACGCTGCCGTCATTTTCAACAAATTTATTAATTGAATTTCAGTGTTTATAAGGTAAAAGTGAATAAATTAGAATTATAATGAATTTTCAAACAAAGAGTTTGGCCTTAACCGAATCCTTCTGGGTATTAAGAGAAGGTTTGTATTTAGCAATTAAGAGCATTTCATATATTAAGCATTCAAGCTTGCTGTTACAACGCTTAAGAATGGAAAAATTATTAATAAGATCACTGGTATTATGGTGATGTATTGTTCGCAAGTGTTCACCGACGACAGATCTTTTTGTCCTTACTCTTTATTCTTAAATGTTAACACTATTGTTTCTATAAATAGCTAGAAGATAATGTTGGTACTATACATACTATAGGTCAGTATCGTAAAGACGACCTTCAAGTCCCCGTCCACACTAATGTTTTTTCGAAAGGCTCCGTTTTCGTTTCACCGAAAACGCAACGAGGACTTCACGTGCACACTAACGTTTCCATAGCATTTTAGCCCGTCAACACTAAGACCCCATCATTCAAAGTATCTGTGTTTTGATCGTTTTAGTGTGGACGGGCGAAAACGCTGCGAAGGCCCGATACGTTTTGGGTGGGACGAAAACGGAGCCTCTCGAAAACGCATTAGTGTGGACGGGATCTAATGCGTTTTCGTTTGAAAACGCATACTTAGAAAATGCTAAGCGTTTTCATCGAAAAAACGCATGCATTTGAAAATGCTCCACAAAGTGGAGACATCTATCGTGGGTGTGGACAGGCAAAAGCGGAGGCTTTTAAAAACGCTGACGTCATTCAAAGCATGCTGCCGGCTGGCAATGTCAGAAATGTCTGTATTTGGCATGCGTAGACAATGTTTTGATATTTTCCATAACATCCGCGTTTTGATCGTTTTATTGTGGACGAGCGAAAACCCTGCGAAGGTCTTAACGCGTTTTCGGTTGGACGAAAACGGAGCCTTTGGAAAACGCATTAGTGTGGACGGGGTCTAACGGCAGACGCTATAGAATATACAGATAAAGGCTGAGCTGACCTTGTGTCTCGTCAGTAAATCGTGGATTAAATTCAAAGCGTGTGGCGATGAAAGATAAAACATTCAAGTCTGACCCCCAATCAAGCTGTGCAGCATTTGACAAGAGTTGCCATAGAAACAATAGACAATTTGCGCCAGCAACGTTTCTCACAGAAAATTCATCAAGAACTTAGTACTAAAGTATTAAATTGCTTTTAAAAAAGACTAAGATTTCTTCAAGGTCTTCTTTATCATATTGACTTAAATTACCAATATGCTCTAGCTATTTATATAAACACTATGTATGTTTCTGTCCTCTGATATAAATATGGTGGACATCCAATCAGTGTGCGCGTTCTCAAATATTTTATAAAGCATCTTTCTCTATTCTTACTTATCAGCGATATCATAGATTACATCATGTTTGCTATAATCATAAAATATTTGAGATATGATGCACGCGCTGATTGGCTGGCTACCGTGTTTATATCGGGACAGAGACACGCTCGCGCTAAAACAGCTAAAATATTTTATAAAAGCAATATAAAACGATATGTTATGTCTCTATACTGTGAGATAAAAACTCTAGATCATTCTTTAAGCTGGTTTCTCAAACCTGCACCATATACCCCAATGATCACTTGGAAAACAACCACTTGCCAGCCTTTGCTTACCTACCAAAGAAAACTCAAGAGGCACTAATTTACTGTTCCCTTGCCCCGGGCGAACGTATACCCTGTCAAACCTTAACTTTGGCTTATTGGGGTATGGCCAATCCAAGTTATCATTTACACTGACATCCCAAGTAAACTTTGTATCCTCTTCTTTCCCGCATTCCTCCCAAACATCTGATATCACATCCGGGACCCCAACTTGTGTTACCTCAATGTCTCTAAGATTCGCATCACCTCCAAATATTACAGTATATTCAGGATCTTGTGACAAAATCTTGTTGAAGACAATCTCGAGTTGCTTCTTTCTTTCTTGTTTGCAGTTGGCTGTACTTTCAAGGTGTGACGTCATTAGAACTAGTTTGATATGCTCATTGAAGAGGGCTGGCTGGATTAATAGGTGACGGCCCATGGAACTTGTGGTGAATCGAACCTCGTCAAGAGGTCCTGATGGTTTGGTGGTTTGGTTTCTTAGCATTATAGCATTGTAATACCCCGATGCATGATCTCCACACAGAGTTAAAAACCTAGAAACAAGTAAAGCAAGACTTTTCTTTAGCCTCTTATTAGTAACTGTTAGTGTTATCTCAGGGGCTGCTTAATTAGGATAGTAAGAGCCTGTTTAAATAGGAGCAGACCAGCCTTCTTTGCCAAGGTCGTGCCTATTTGTTGAAACAAATGTTGGCTGTTTTTACATGGGGTTCACCTCAAATAAGTGAGCTGGGGTACTTGTCAGACTTTTTTCAAAAAATGACTCCTAAAAGGTACTTGAGTCTTGTCAGGTTGGCATGGCAACAAATTATTTCTATCCCTAATGCCATATCTATTAACAGTTACAATAAAAGGCCTTCGCCCCTTAGAAAAGGAGCTTTATTGAACTGGCTAAAATTCTGATTAAGATTTGCATTACCCTAAGAGTTACTTTTGTTTGGGGGTCTTTGTTTGTATGCCAAAGGAGGTTTAGTCTCCCTCACAGCCATTTGGTGTCATCACACACTGTTTCCATGATAACACAAAAACAGCTGCGAGGGAGACCAAAGCAGGCTTGACGTTAACCAGCCAGCCTGCTCACCAAGCTGGATTTTTTGTTATGCCAATAATAAATTCACTGATGAAATTAAAGCAACTGACAAATGAGCTAAATGTTTTCCTACTGCTTCTCAGATCTAGCCTGATGTTTCTTTGGCAACCACTATAATTATACTTGAGAAAGTTTTGATAAAATAAATAATTTCAAATAAATGCAAATGAAATTGTGGCCTGGGAGTAACTTTTGCCCAAGCCACCACCTGCAGCCTTTAATAAATAAATAAAATGAATGAATGACTGAATGAATAGCAGAACTTTTACCCTTTACATCTTCTTTGAATAGCAATGAAGGTTTCATCAATCACTTCTTGTAGGAACACAACATCTGGTTGTCTCATATTGATCAGTTCGCAAACATATCTTGTTCTCTCTATAAGCTGACGTTCACAAAGACCATCGACATTCCACGTCAGTAATTTTAAGGAATCAACTCTGAAAATAAGAAAATTTAATAAAATTACAGTCAAAATGGCTCAAGCACACCCCTCTCGATTCCATTAATGATTACATTATTCAAATATTGAGTTGATCTTTCAAACTTCAAAATTAATTCTCTACTCAAACTTTGATTGAAATCAGCGGGAAAAATGAGGCTCCATTAATTTATACAAGGGCTGAGCAAGCTAGGTTGAAGTGCCTATGATCCATCTGACAATATTCTCAGTACAGATTCTACACAAAGTGAGCTGTTCAATGACACGAAAAACTTATAGAGTTTGAGTGATGCATCTTGAAGTTATAAATGCCATATGCTTATGACTGTGACATCAAAATAGTCATTCATGTTTATTTGTTGTTCCTTCTAATTAGCAATAATTTTTATAAGAGCCACGAGTAAAACAGAGATACTTCCAAAATTCAATTCATCTGTATCAGTTAAAATTTGTATATCAAATGGTGA
Source organism: Stichodactyla helianthus (assembly GCA_015163945.2). Lineage (NCBI taxonomy): Eukaryota > Metazoa > Cnidaria > Anthozoa > Actiniaria > Stichodactylidae > Stichodactyla > Stichodactyla helianthus. The sequence goes on along the minus strand of WUAP02202883.1, from coordinate 3,593 downwards.
CTCCCTTGATGTCACAGTCATAAGCATATAGCATGGAAAAACCTTTATAACCTCAAGATGCATCACTCAAACTCTATAATTTTTGGGTGTCATTGAACAGCTCACTTTGTGTAGAATCTATAATGAGAATATTGTCAGATGTGTCATAGGCACTTTTATAAAACATGCTATGGCAAAGTGAACATGAAAATAAGTTTGGTGGTCCATACTGTATGTTATGGACAGCAAATTGGCCAAAGATAGTGTATTAAATTATCAACATAACTTTAAATAATTATTTATTTCTTACTTTGTATTTTGTTTGCTATCAACTTTTAAGCCCCCTGCTGAGTTTTTGCCAACAGGAGAATCATCAATCTACAATAAAGGAGCAAATGAATTAATCTATTATAATTATTTTACCATTTATTCCATTTTCTTTTAAAAAATTAGACCTGCACCCTGAATGATCTAATTAAGGACGTTCGCGGGCATTGCTCACATGCAGCATTTCTATGCACATCACATTATATTGCATGACAAGCTGACTTGCGACTTTCAAGTTTTCAAATCAAGTTTTCATCAAAAATATTATTTAAAAATGTGTAAAAATCATCTAGAAGTGGAAAAAATATAAAAAAACAAAGTGTTGAGCCATCAAGACTTTGATTTATAAGCTAAGAAAACAGAGAAAAACAATGGATAACGTGTGTTTTGAAAAGTTTCCGCATGCCATATGTCATGATCCTCATCAGTAAGTGAATGATTAAGACTTTGATATAATTAAATATCTTTCCAAATCAAATGGTGACCCCCCTTTTTTATTACATATACTTAAAGAAATCTTAGAGATGAGCATTCTCTCAGTTTTTTAAAAATTTCATTTATTTTTCGCAGCAAAATGCAAATTTATCGGCTTCATTTTGACCCACGTAAGTGGCAAAAAGCACTATTTTTGTTCCAGACTTACTTTCTCTTTTTCCTTGGAAAAAATATTGGTTTTAATACCACTTAGGAAGGAATCGTTCTAAAAGCAGTTTATTAATTGAAAAGTCATTCTAATACCTTTTCCCACAATTATGTGTAAGTTTTTGGCCTAAATTATATTTTTGTTTTTGTCTCTTGATAACTAATGTCACGCAGCTCATGATGGGCGTGAAATCACCAACTTCAAAATCATTTTTCTCAATAGAATGAATGGTGACCCCCCAATTTTTTTGTGATCACTTGTGTGTCTAATATTGTTATCAACTGTCAAAGTTTCAGAAAATTTTAATTTAACTTTGGATTTGCCCGCAAACGTCCTTAAGCCTGATCATGAGCCCAATAGAAATGACATCCAAACTTTACTCATGCAGTACACATAAATTTTGCTATCCAGATTATATATGTTGTAAATATTGGGCTTCCTGTCCAATAATTACCCTCATTGTGACGTAATGGATTGTAAGTGCGCACGAATCAACAACAATAAAAATATGTCGGAAAACTCCATCACTGCTCTCCCACTCTCTTTAAACGGGGTTTTCTAGACAATATATGAAATATTTTTGAAAAAAAAATTTATTTTGCAAGTTCAAATGATTTTGCTTATGTCATTATCATTACCTTAAAGCAGTACTTCTACAAAATCTACATACCACAATAGGATTTTCTGTTGTACCCCTTCCATTACTGTCTTCTACACATGAACTACTATTATTTGATGCACTTGAAAAATATGAGTCCAATGCTTTCTACAATGAATGGAATTGTCATTAATTAAATAACATCTCTAGAATGGTTTTAGCAGTTAGAAACCCCCTCCCCTCCCCCCCCAACTATCCGGTCTTTTCTCAGTCACTGATAGTTGCTGGGTAGTCAATGATGTAACTTATGTTATAGCTAAAAAGCTAAATCCTACCCACACGTGACGTATAGGGCGGCGTCTATCTCAGTACAGCTACATACGTAGTGAAAGCCACAGCAGGGTGCTGGTCTGCTGGTGGCTCCATGTGTTTAACTTCCATACTCCATACCATTTATACTGAGTACCAAGCTGGCAGGCAGTATGTTCCATTTTTAACGTCTTTGGTATGATGCGGCTGGGGCTCGAACCTGCGACCTCCTAATCATGAGGTGGATACTCTACCACTAGGCCACATGACTGGTCTACCAACTTATGTTATAAAGTGCCAATAAAATCATGTCTGTCTGTCTGTCAGTCAAGACCAGATGCACGCAGGCTACCCCCACCCCACCCCCCAAAAAAATTGCTTATTTGCTTACATCTATACATGTGTAGAGGGGTGTGGTCACTAAGTTAATTGAGTAAGTGCATAAGAAAAGGGGCAGTAAGGCAAGTCCACGTTATAGGCCCAGTAGGAGTAACCAGCTAAGCAAGCAACTACCTGCGCAAAGCATTGTTGGTCAAAACCTCCAGCCCTTACCTTTGTTTTCAAAATCATTTCTCATGTTGCTTTTAGACAATTCAAAGATAAAATTTCACTCGGTTTAACAGTGTTGGACCTTTCTAGGACTCAAAATTCATTGGTTTAATTTTTCAATTGTTTTAGGTAGAAAAAAGTGCTTGAACATAGCAGGATATGAAAGTTCACAACAGACTGTGATTGGTTAGAAAATTTATTTCTGCCTGTTAAGCGAGAGGTCCTTAGTTTAATCCTCAGTGACATCACATGCTGCTTGTTTCGACTTCTCTCTGATCCGTGTACCTTTAGCTTTAAACACCCTTAAAACAGAGCACTGATGGAGAGAGTGGGGTAAAGTGTGCACCGTTGGCTTCCATTAATAACAGTGTGTGAAATAGATGTGATAAGTTTGTGAAGAGTATGTGAAAATATTCTACATTCTCTACTTTCACATACTGCCTTCTGTTTTTACTTTCATAATGCCTTTTACTTTCATAATGCCTTCTGTTTTTTGGGGTAGTTATTGTAATTCAAATTTGTTTGATTTGAATGACAATTTGTTTGATTTGAATAGGCCCCTTGCAGCACATTGGGATGCAGCTGAATTTTGAGGGCAAGACAAAAGAATCTCAACTCCAGAGAACCAGAAACCTATTGTCTTGCCCTCCAAATTCAGCTGCATTCTGACGTGCTGCAAGGGGCCTATTACAATAACTAACGCCAAAAAACAGAAGGCATGTGTGAAACATCAAAATTTCACATGAATATGACAGTGAGCCATATAGCTAGCATGTGAAATGCATCATATGAAATGGAAATATGAAAAGCTTTGAAATCCTGGCAATCCAAAATATGAAAACAGGATTTTTCTCCCACTCTTGGAATTTCTAGGAATTCTTTGGAATTTTCACTTTTGAAACTTCAAGTCATACCATGAAGGGATAATTACCTATGTGCACATATATTACATATAAGCTTATATAGAAATATCTTCCCTAATAGTGGAGCTAAAGATAAAAACAAGTAGCCCACTTTGTGTAGTTTTTCACTCACTTTTCATATCTTTTTTACACCCTTCATCCCAATTCTTGGTTTGCAATCATTCCCAAGAGAGCAAAATAACAAAAGTCATGTCCGCCATGTTGGAAGATATAACAAAGGAACTCATTAAAAATCTTTTGTCAAATTCTTCCAACATGGCGGCTA